>PVKE010008970.1:0-46140 GCA_004027555.1 Craseonycteris thonglongyai | reverse complement strand
GGCCCCCAGCAGGGCGCGGGGTAGGCGCTGGGGCTGGGGCTGCGGAGCCGGCTGCCCATCACCTGGATGGCGCTGCGGGCGGCGCTCGGGGCCCTGGCAAAGGCGAGGGCGAGAGTCCCGCAGTGACAGGTCCTTGAGAGGAGAGGCAGGCCCGGGGCGGGTGAGGCGTATAGAACCGCGCGACGGGGCGAGTCCTCAGCTCCAGGGGCGCCTCCTGAGGGGCCTGAAGTTCAGGGGGCCTGCGCCTAACCTTCGGATCTTGGCTCCTCACGCTGGCCCGTGTGCGCCCCCGACAGCCATGGGTGTTGCAAATGACGCCTGTGGAATAAAAAAGTCGTAAAATGTCTTGCTAGGCCCCGCCCTCTCCTGGGCGCTGCCGGGCAGCGATCGCGGTATCTGCGTCGCCCGGTAAGTACGGCCACGGTTGGTAGGTCGCCGGAAATACTGCTTAGGCCTCGAGGTTGTAGAGTTCAGTCTTCCGGGGGAGAAACAAACAAACAAACAAACAAAAAGTTTGATTACGCCATCAAACTTCGAAATTGCTCTTTAGGACTAAAGTTTTTTGTGTGATTTCTGGCATTACAGAGAAAAGACAATTCAAATAGACTTATTCACTCCCTTCCCCGCATAAAACGTGCCCACCGGAATGCTTCATGAAATTTCCTTGATGCTTGGTCTTTAATTTCAGGAGCGAATGGACAATACTGATTTCTCTTTAAGAAAAGTTCTGTTTTAATACCAAAGTAACATATTTGTGGCAGTTTTTTTTCTGAACCAGAGTCGTACAACATCACACTATGCTCCGCCCTTCCGGAGGCTCTGCCTTGTAGAGGTCCCGGTACCTGTGCTGCCCGCCCCATGGCCGCGGCTGTGGCTGGATGGTTGCCGGGTACGGATACTTTTATGGATTTCAAGCGGGCAGAAAGCCATGATGCTCTAGGGCTCAGCCTCCAGTGTCAAGTTCTCCATCTTCCATGAGTTGACCTCAGAAGCGGAAGACCTTAATCTGGAAACTGAATTTAAGTTTCAAGTTCCACCAGTAGAACGTTGTTGCAGGATAGTGAGATGTAAGCCTTGTTCCTGAGTCCCTGCCGGAGAGTAACCTGCGCTTTTTTTGTTGTCTAATAGTGGGGTGAATTTTTCGATGACACCATTATTCCTCTGTTTGCCTAAATTGTAAATTACTGTCAGATCCTTCCACCTGTGTTGAAAGGGAAAAGTAATATTAGAATTGAATGTGTTAAAAATAGCCTCTGCGTGATCAGTTAAAAATAGCCTCTGCATGATCAATTTATGACTGTACTATATATATCAGTTTACTGCTATAACAGTTATTATACAGTCATCAATTGAGTTTACTTTATAATAACTTAACTTACACTACAACTGTGAAATGTATCTGTTTTAACCCAATTTACAAATGATGAAAATGTCATTCAGAAAAATTAATCAATTTGTCTAGGAGACTGGAACTAGTAGAGCTGGGTCTGACATGTCAAGCTCCATTTAAGATGATTCAGGATTAGGGCTTTTGATCTAAGTGTCAAAAGTTTGTCTGTGTGGTATATAATGGCTGCAAAATGAAGGTGTGGCCCAACTTGTTATCTAGTGTTAATAGGATAAAACACTCAACATTGATTTTGGAATATGTAATACTTTTACACAGTTACAGAGAACGCAGAAACATTTCCTTCTACCCCTGTTCCTTAATCACATGATTGCTTTATTTGTCCCTTTTTACAAAATATCATACTAAATATATGTATTCACATCTTTAGGGCTGCATAGTATTCCTTTATTAGGAATTATCTTTAAATCAGAACTTACTTTTTTTTTAATTGTTTTTTCTTTCTTTTTTGACAGAGAGAGAGAGAGAGAGAGATACAGAGACAGGGAGAGAACTGAACTGGGGGAGCTCCCCTGTTCAGCATATGGGTCCGCACAGGTTGGGGCCGGGATTCGATCCTCGGTCCCAGGTGCTGCAAAGTGAGCGCTTAACCCACTGAGCAATCTTGGCTTCCCCTAAATCAGAACTTTCTTGATGGACATTTAAGCTTGTGGTCTGTGAATTGGCGGCATTCCCTTGGAAATTTGTGGAAAACAGATTCTTTGCCTCATCCCAGAACACTGAACCAGAATTCCTGGCATTTGGGGTCTAGGACTGCTCTGTAAGCACTTCCATAAAACTGTTTAAGTGTAAGATCACTGAGCTTGTTTTCATTTAGCAGTTGAGGGCTTTCAGTCAGGGCCATGTTTGTTGGTGACAAAGTCATGAAGGGAACTCAAGACTTCCTGGGCCATAGTCAGGGTTTTCTTCCTCACAAACCACCCTCACCTATGTTGATGGGTAGATTTCCGGTTCCTGGCTGTGCAGCCAGAAATTCCTCAGAGATGGAGCAGCCTGGGGTGGGACACTGGCTGGGCAAACCCGCATCATACTCAGCCCTTGAGTTGCTGGGGCCCTGCAGGAAAACTGTGGTCCCCACTGGGCAAATGTGAACACAGCCAGAATCGGGGTCCGGCTTCCAGGCAATGGGAGCAGCCACTGTGTTTCTGTAGTCTGGGCAGAGGGTGGTGGTGGTGGGAGGAGCTTGCAAGAAAAAATTGCTTTGGCCCTGGAGAATTCATTCTGTCTGCAATCCTTGAACATTCCACATTGAGGGAAAAATGGGGGCCCTATTTAGGAGAGTGAGGGTGGATGTGCCATGGTGTATTAAGGACAGATGGATGAGCCCAGAGCTGGCCAGGACTCAAGGAGCAGCTCCTGGCTCCTGGCCTGGCCAGTGGTGGGGGTCTGAATGCAGTGGTGCCTGTCCTTGGCTGGTGCCACCTTGTGTCAGCTGCTCACCTGACCTCATGTTTCACCTGTGAACTCATCATTGTCCTGTGAATCCTCACTGTGAGCTCCCCTTCCAAGGGAATGTGGTTCTTCCCCGAGAAGGAAGCAGTGAGCAGGGGTCCTGGAGTAGAAGCACTGTATTCTCTCTCTCTCTTTATTGTTAAATTTATTGGGGTGACATTGGTTGGTAGCAATTACATAGGTTCTAGGTGTACAACTCTACATTGTACACCTACAGGTGTACAACTCTATGCATTTTATTATGTGCTCACCACCCAGAGTCAGCTCTTTCCATCACCACATATTTTCTCTTCTGATCAGCCAACTTTTTAATGGGGTGATGATCATGGATGAGTCGTTCCACCTTCTGAGATTCCTTACATATAAAATGGGAAAAATGCCATCTACTGTTCAGGGTAGTTGTGAGATAATGTATGCAAAATGGTCTTGGAACATACTAAGTGCTAGCGTTGCTGGAGAACCACTGGGATGTCCAAGAGGGGACTCAACCTAAAGCAGTGTGACTGGGTTCTTGTCTCCACACAAGAAAGAATTCAGGAGCCAGACAGATGCAGGAAAGTGAAAGTGATTTATTGAAAATGAAAATACACACTTGAGAAGAAAGTGTGGGAGAATTCCAAGAACAGTCGCCTGGAAGAAGTCAGGATCAGGGGTGTTTATCCCTCCCAGGCCAAGAATTGGTGACAACTCTTCCCCTGGGCAGGACCCTCTGTTTCCTGCTTTTTCTTCCTTATTTGATTCCTCCAGAACTACCATAGCATCAGATGCATGATGAGAGTCCTAATAACTGCAACGCAAATAAGATTATAATGACATTAAAATTAGCTAAAGGCCAAGTCCCTGCCTTAGGGATCAGCCTAGCTGGAAGAAACTGGTTTTCATTTTTCTGCAGCTGCAGGTACTGGGTACATTCACTTTGTTACTGGGGTAACCAGTACCCTGGAGGGGTTGTCAATTTCCTAGGCTGCGTGTTCTGCCTCACTAGTAGCTATTTAGTGTTTATTAGGTTCACAGTCTGTCTCTCCTATTTGACAGTGTCAGCCCTGTCCCCTTGTGTCTTGAAGAGTGCCTATCACATAGCAGGTGTTTGATAAATGGTAAAAAATATCATCATGACCATGCTCACCATCCTAAAAGTGGGTATGATCTGGTATAAAGTACTCTTCTAGTTCTTTCCTAGCATAATATCTATATGGTTTAGGAATGGCTTGCTGGGCACCAGATCAAATATCCATCACCTGCCTGATTTTACTTTCCTCCAAGACATCAAAAGACTGCCCCAAGGAATATCATATTCCTTGAGTCATTTGGGCCTAAGTTGTAGACAAGGGCTGTCTGGAAAGTATCCAGCCATGCAATATGAAAACTAGAGGCATTTATGGCTGGGTTTTTCCAGATGCCCTTGTATATTAGGCCTCTTTATCCCATAATATTTTTTTTTTTTTTAGATATTTATTTTTATTGTTTTTGACAGATCAAGAGAGAGATACAGTGACAGGGATAGAGAGAGGGGGAAGGCCCAGAACATTCTCAATAGTTGCACATCATCGGTTTTTCCACGTAGTTTCATTCCACAGGTGGGCATGTGGCTGCACAGGGCAGAAACTGGGCTGGGGTCTCACCCTGGTGAGAAATGAACTGGGGGCACTCCTCAGTTCAGCGTATGGATTCGCATGGGCCAGGGTCAGGATTCGATCCTCAGTCCCTGGGGCTGCAAAGTGAGCTCTTAACCCACTGAGCCATCTCGGCTTCCCCTACCCTATAATATTTCAATGTGTAGTTCCTAATAAGAATATTCTCTTACATATTTTTAATAGTTATCAAATTCAGAAAAATTTAACATTGATGCCATACTTTAATCCACTGTACATTTCCCAATTTTGACATTTTTATCAGTAATGTCCTTTATAATATCTACATATCTCTGTATCTCTATTTATTTATTTAATTATTTGGCTGTAAGATGCAGGTCAGGATCATGTATTGTGCTCAGGTATCATTTCTCTTTAGTCATCTTTGATCTGGAACAATTCCTTAACTTTTTATTGTTTTTTAAGTCATTAATGTTTTTAAAATTTTTTAAAAGTTTTTAAGGATTTACTTTATTGTTTTTGACAGAGACAGACAGAGACAGAGAGAAGGGGAAGGGAGGGCCCAGAACAGTCTCCATAGTTGTACATTACCAGTTTTTGACATGGTTTTGTTCCACATAGGTGGGCAGGGGCTGCACAGGGCAGGAACTGGGTTGGGGGCCTCCTACATGGGAAGCACACCTCCTTGAGCCAGGGGCTGACCTGGGAGGCGAGAACCAAACTGGGGGCCTCCCACAATATGGCCGGGATTTGATCCTTGGTCCCCGGGGCTGCAAAGTGAGTACTTAACCTACTGAGCCTTCCCAACTTCCCTTTATTTTTCTTTTTATTGTTGAGCAAGCAGTAAGGGTTTTAAAAATATTCTTGAGGAGAGTTTCTTTTTTTTAAATTTATTTTTATTTATTTTTATTTTTTTTAAATTTATTGTTAAATTTGATGAGGTTACATTGGTTGGTAACAATTAGACAAGTTTACAGATGTACAAGTCCACATCACATCATTCATGCATCGTATTATGTGCCCATCACTCAGTATCAGTTCCCCTTCCATCACCTTATATCTAGTGCCCACTCCCACCTCCCCCACAATTGTTTCCCCCCCTATCCTGGTAACCACCAAACAATTGAGTGTGTCCATAATGCTGGTGCCCTCACCCACCTTCCCTCCCTCTCTCCCTCCCCCCTCATCGAGGAGAGTTTCTTATCTGATATATGATTTGCAAATATTTTCTTTCATTCTATGGGTTGTCTTTAATTTTCTTCATGTTGTCACTTAAAGCATAAAAGTTTTTAATTTTGAAATTCAGTTTCTGTTTTTTTTCTTTTATTATAAAGCTTGTGTTTTTGTGATGTCAATTCTAAATTGAATAAACATTTGAACAGTTTCTTTTTATGTTTACAAATTTATTATAAAATATTAGTAAATATTTTGAAAACAATCTGAAACACTTCATTTGAGATCTTTACTTTTTAAAATTTAAAATATTTATTCTTTTTTTTCAATTAAAAAAATAAATTTGACATGCAACTGTGTAAATTTGAGGTGTACACCATGTTACTTTGACACATTTATATATTGTAATATGATTGCTGTTGTAAGGATATTTATCACATTACATGCATTGCAATATTATTATCTATTGAGTAGTTTCCTAACTACATTTCCTTAACCCCCCCACCCCACTCCGCATCTGTCTTTTCTATTATAACCAAAATGAGCATTCTAAAAAAGAAAATTTATCAGTTGATTCCTATCTTAAATCCTGAGTTGGCTTTCAGTGATTTCCTATTGCTTATAGGAAAAGTCCAAACACTATTTCATGGGTAGAAGGTTCTCAGTGATGTAGACTGATCTGTCATATGTACGGGTACCCTGCTTCTAGCCCTGTTGGGTCAGTGACTCTTGTTCATTTTCTGTCTTCCTCCTTTCTTTTCTCATCAGGGCCTATGACTAACTATACATGTGAAAGAAAGTAACATTGTGGAGAGATGAAATTACATAGGACTCTGACAGTACAAAAAAAAAAATGTCTTCAAAATTGGCTTGTGTAATAGAAATAATATTCAGTCCTGCAAGTCCCAAGTGTGTGCTAATAAGGAATGAGTTTATTTCAAAGGCCAAAGCTGCCTTAGATGGTGATCCGAATAACTTCTTATCAACTTGAATGCCTTTTCCTGTGCAGTATGTAGTTACTCTCAGGGAGCACACTTCTGAACTCCCTGGGAGAGCTGAAGGCTTCTCTGGTTTCAGCATAATTCAATTTAAGCAACGCTGTCATAGCATCCTGCAGCCTGAAGCTGTTTCCCACCCAGATATCCCAGTTTAGTGTAGACATGGAGGAGGCAGGGAAGGGATCATACGGCACAACGTCCCCAGTCTTTCTCCTTGGGAGGTGGGGGGATGGGAGGAGGGAATTAAGAGTATGTACTGTACGCCTGGTGAGGTGCTAGCTGCTTTGTGTACATCACAGCATTTCATCCTTACGACAGTCTAGTGAGGTAGGTATTATGCCCGTTTATACAAAAGCCTGTCTCGTTTGGCTACCCAGATTCTGCTCTTTGACCACTATATGCTCTGTCTGAGAGCAGAAGAACATTAAACATGCTCCCTTCTTGGCCCCACTCTCCTGTGGCCCAAGGTGCTGTCATAAATGTGGACTTGCAGATGGAAATGTTTGGCCAGGTTGGGTGGGTGTCCTGTCCTGGAGCTGACTTCCAGGCCTTCTTTCTGACCTTCTGGAATGCTTCTCTTTTCAGCTTTTGGTACTCTTCTCTGGTGTGTGATGCAGGCCTGCCTCATGACCCACAGGGTCTGTGTCTCTTTATGGCTTCCCTGGAACTCTGGGAGGCCCTTGGGAGGCCTGTGGGAGGCCTGTGGTGGGCCTGTGGGGGGGCCTGTGGGGGGGCCCATGGTGGGCCCAGCCCCATGGGGATTCTGGCAGGGCAGTAAGAGAGTCTTTGCCACCTTTCTCTTGACACCAAATCCTTGGTCTTGGTGAGTCTGCTGTGTTGATTACTATTACTTTTAAGAGGTGTAAGTCCATCAACTTCATTTTTTTTTTTTCAAGAATGTTTTTAGCCATTGTAGGTTCTTTGCATTTCCATATGAACTTTATAATGGGCGTGTCAATTTCTACTTAGGAAATTGCACTGATTTTTCAGCTCACTATGAAGACAATTGACATTTTAACAATTTTGAATCTTTCTATCATGAATACGTTATATGGTTTCCTTTATTTATATTTTCTTTAACATTTTTCAACAATGTTTTGTAGTTCTTGGTGTGGAGGTCTTGCATGTCTTTTAAAAAAATTATCTCCAGTTGTCTTATATTTTTGGATGCTATTGCAAATGGAATTTTATATTTTATTTTGTAATTATTCATCGCTATACTGTAGAAACACAATTGACTTCTTTATTTTTCAATTACAATTGACATTCAGTATTATTTTATATTATTTTTAGGTGTACAGCACAATGGTTAGACATTTATATAACTTACAGAGTGATCCCCCTGATAAGTCTATTGCCTACCTGGCACCATACATAGTTATTACAAATTATTGACGGGATTCCCTATCCTTTACTCTACATCCTCATGACTATTTTGTAACTATGAATGTGTACTTCTTAGTCGCTTCACTCTTTGTACTCAATGCCATAACCCACCTTTCATCTGGCAACCATCTGTTTGTTCTCTGTATCTATGAGTCTGTTTCTGTTTTGTTTGTTAGTTAATTTTGTTCTTTAGATTCCACAAACAATTGAAATCATATAGTATTTGCCTTTCTCTGTCTGACTTATTTCACTTAGCAATAAGTCATTGCTAAGGTCCATTCATGTTGTTGGAAATGTTAAGCTTTTATTCTTTTTTATGGCTGAGTAATATTCCATTGCATATATGTACCACATCTTTATCTAATCATCTATTGATGGGTGCTTGGGTCACTTCCATATCTTGGCTATTGCTAGTAATGCTGCAGTTCAATAGGGATGCATATATCTTTTTGAATTAGTGTTTTGGATTTCTTTGGATAAATAGCCAGAAGTGGAATTGTTGAGTCATAAGGTAGTTCTATTTTTAATTTTTTGAGGAACCTCTATACTGTTTTTCATAGTGGCAGTACCAATTTGCAATACTAACAGCAGTGCATGAGGGTGCCCTTTTCTCCACATTCTTGCCAACACTTGTTTGTTGATTAATTGATGATAGCCATTCTGACAGGTGTGAGGTTGATATCTCACTGTGGTTTTAATTTGTTATCATGAAAATGAATAAAGAAGCTATGGACTGTGAGAAATAGTCACAGTACAGATATATATATATATATATATATATATATATATATATATATAATAAATGTGTTTTTTTAAAATATATTTCTATTTATTTATTTATTTTTGACAGAGAGAGAGAGAGAGAGAGAGAGAGAGAGAGAGAGAGAGATACAGAGAGAGAACTGAACTGGGGGAGCTCCCAGTTCAGCATATGGTTCCGCACGGGCTGGGGCCGGGATTCGATCCTCCGTCCCCAGCTCTGCAAAGTGAGCTCTTAATCCACTGAGCCATCCCGGCTTCCCTCAGTACAGATATTTAGCAAAGGACTCATATCCAGAATTTATAAAGGACTTCTACATCTCAATTAAATAAGAGGAGAAATTCATTAATAATAGACATTAGAATTAAATAGATACTTCACAGAGGAAGGTATACAAATGGCCACATGGGAAAGGCCTCAACATTATTAATCATTAGTAAATGCATATTAAACCACAATGAGATACCATTATACACTCACTAAAATGGCTAAAATTAAAAAGTCTGACAACACCAAGAGATGGTTAAAAAGTGGAAAAATTGGAACACATTACTCTTTTGGAAAAACTATATGGCAGTTTATTATTAATTATACATATATCTTATGACTAAGCAATTTCAATGTTTATTTATTCAAGAGAAATAAAAACATGCCCCCCCCCCCACACACACACAAAATCAATGGGCCACATAGATGTACGTCTATCTCTGGACTTTCTATTCTGTGTCATTGGGCTATACATGTCTTTATGCCAGTGCCATTCAGTCTTGATTACTGTAGTTTAATAATAAGTCTTGAAATCAGGGAGTATAAGTCCTCCAGTTTTGTACATCTTTTTCAGAGTTATTTGACTGTTGTAGGTCATTCTGTATTTTGTTGTAAATTTTAGAATCAGATTGGAAAATTATTAAAAAAAATCCTGCTGGGATTTTAATTAGGATCCCATTGATTCTATAAACCAGTCTGGGGACAGTTGCCATCTTAATAAATTGAGACTTCCAATCCATGAACATGGAATGTCTCTTCATTTATTTAAGTCTTATTGTCTGTTTTTGTTGTAAATGTTGTTTATAGGTTTTTGGTTTTGCTAACTAAACACCTCCTGTTTTGATTTATTTTATTTGTTTTAAGATTAATTGTCTCTTTTGAGAGGTGAGAGAGAGAGAGAGAGAGGGAGAAGGGGGGAGGGCCCAGAGCAATCTCTATTGTTGTACATCATTAGTTGTGACAGTTTTATTCCATACAGGTGGATGTGGGGTCACGAGAGGCAGGAACTGGACTCAGGACCTCCCACATGGGAGGTGAGAATCTCCATCACATTCTGCCAGTTACCAGTTGCACTGCAATTCAGCATATAGGTTTGCACAAGCCAGGGCTGGATTTGATCCCTGGGAGGACCTTATGGTTGCAAGTATGCGCTCAACCTGCTGAGCTATCCCAGTGAGCCTGCATAATATAGCTTTTACTATTTTGTTTGCTTATAACCTTTCAGTTTTAGTCTGTTCGAGCTACTATAACAAAATACTATAGACTGGCTGGCTTATAAACAACAGAAACTTATTTTTCACAGTTCCGGAGGCTGAGAAGTCCAAGATCATGACACCAGCAGATTCAGTGTTTGGTGAGGGCCTGCTTCCTTGTTGATGGCTTCTCACTGTAACCCCACATGGTGGAAGGGGTGAGGGGTCTCTGTGGGACATCTTCTGTGAGGATACTAATCATCTCCCAAAGGCTCCACTCCCTAATACCATTACCTTTCTTTAAACATGAATTTTGGGGGTGGACACAAACATTCAGACTATAGCACCTTTCTGTATACTTACGTCTTGTGTTTCTCCTTTTAAACAGATACTCAAATGTTTAAGTTAAAATATTTCAGATAATCATTTAATTGAAGTTTTTAAATTGGAGCCTTTAGTCCATTTACATTCAATATATTTATTACTATTTTACTATATGCTTTCTGTTTGTCCCACATGAGGTTTCTCTTTTCTTTCTTGTCTTATTCTTTTGGATTTGTTTTATTATTCAGTTTTTCCCCTTTCAGTTTGGAAATTACATACTCTCTTACTACCCTTTTAATGGCTATTCTATAGATTACAATGTGTAGTGTGCATTTCTGTGTTCCCTATGGCTTGCTGTGGGTGAGTTCTTAATCAACTGTGTGTTTGCTTGCTGTGTGTGTGTTAAGCACTTTTTCTTCTTTATGTCAATCTGGTGGACACTGCCCGCATCATTTTCACCCTCCACACCACTATCCACCCAAGACTGCATGTGGCAGATTTTATTGAAGGATTTAGGCAGTAGAGGAGAGTTACGTCTTGAGGAAACAGAGTAAATAGCTTAACAGGGAAATTTTAGACACCTTTATTCTTCTTCCTCTTTTTTTTTTTGGCGACAACTTCATATTTATTTATTTATTTATTTATACTTGATTTATTTTGACATTCAATATTACTTTATATTAATATCAAGTATATAGCATAGTGGTTGGGCATTTATATAATTTAAGAAGTGATCCCCCTGACTAGTCCAGTACCCCCCTAGCCTATGCATAGTTATTACTATATTATTGACTGTATTCTCTATGCTTTACTTTATATCCCTGTGACTATTTTGTAACTACCAATTTGTACTTCTTAATCACTTTACCTTTTTCACTCTGCCCCCCAACCCCCTCCCATCTATCACCCTGATAAATCTAGTATTGATCTTATACCATACATAGTTATTATAATATTATTGACTATATTCCTTATGTTATACCCTATATCTGACTTCTTAATCCATTCTTCTTATTCACTCAGCCCCCTAAACCCCCTCCCATCTGGTAACCATCAGAATGTTCTCTGTATCTGTGAGTTTGTTTCTGTTTTGTTTGTTTATTTTGTTCTTTAGATTCCACATGTAAGTGAAAGCACATTATTCTTCCTTTCTCTCTCTGACACATTCCACTCAGCACAGTATCCCTCCAGGTCCACCCATGCTGCTGCAGGTGGCATGAACTCATTCCCTTCCATGGCCAAGCAATATTCCATTGTATGTATGTATCACCGACTCTTTATCCATTCATCCTTTGGTGGACACCCAGGCTGCCTCCACAATTTGGCTATTTTAAACAATGCTGCAATGAACAAATGGATGCATATGTCCTCTTGAACTAGCGTTTTGGATTTCTTCAAATAAATACCAAGAAGTGGGATTACTGGGTCCTTCTTTGTCTCTTGTTATAGCCTTTATTTTAAAGTCTGTTTTGTTTAGTGTATTGGTATCCCAGCTTCTTTTTGTTTGTTTGTTTCCATTTTCATGAAATATCTTTTTCCCGTTCCTTTACTTTCAGTCTGTGTGTATTTTTTGATCTGAAGTGAGTATCTTGTAGGCAGCATATGTAAGGATCTTGTTTTCTTATCCACCCAGCCACCCTATCTTTTGCTTGGAACACTTAATCCATTTACATTTAAAGTAAGTGTTGATAGATATGTAGTTACTTTTATTTTACTATTCATATTTTTTATCTATTTTTTATTCTTTTGTTTCACCTTAAAGAAGTCCCTCTAACGTTCCTTGTAATACTGGTTTGGTGTTGATGAATTCCTTTAACTTTTTCTTGTCTGGGTAGCTCTTTATCTGTCCTTTGATTGTAAATGATAGTATTGCTGGATAGAGGAATCTTGGCTGTAGGTCCTTGCTTTTCATCACTTTGAATATTTTGTGGCAATCCCTTCCGATCTGCAAAGTTTCTGTTGAGAAATCAGCTGACAGTCTTATGGGAGCTCCCTTGCAGGTAAATAACTGCTTTTCTCTTGCTGCTTTTGGGATTCTCAGTTCATCTTTAATGTTTGGCATTTTAATTATGATGTATCTTGATGTGGGCCTGTTTGAATTAATCTTTTTTTGTTTGGAACTCTGCACTTCCTGGGCTTGTATATCCATTTTCTTTGCAGATTCGGGAAATTTTCTGTCATTATTTCTTCAAATAGGTTTTTCAATTCCTTGCTCGCTCTGCTCCTTCTGATACCTCTATAATGGGAATGTTGGTATTCTTGATGTTGTACCAGAGGCCCCTTAAACTATGCTCATTTTTTTGGATTTTTTTTTTTTTTCTGTTCTGATTGGGTATTTTCTGCTCCCTTATCTTTTAAATTGCTGAATCGATCCCCTGCTTCATCTAATCTACTGTTGATTCCCTCTAATGTATTCTTCATTTCACTTATTGTATTTTTTATTTCTGACTGGTTCATTTTTAATATTTCCTACCTCTTTGTTGAAGTTCTCCCTGAGATCATTGAGCATCCTTATAACCCGTGTTTGGAACTCTGCATCTGGTAGATTGCGTGTCTCCATTTTGTTTAGTTCTTTTTCTGGAGCTTTGTTCTGTTGTTTTATGTGGGACATGGGTCTTTGTGTCCCCATTTTGGCTGTCTCCTTTAGTTTGTTTCTATGTATTAGGTACAGCTGCTATGTATCTCAGTCTTAGTAGAGTGGCCTATGTAGTAAGTGTCCTGTGGGACCTAGTGGCACAGTCTTTCTGGTGGAACAGCAGGTGCTGAGAGCGCTTACTCATGGGCCAGTGGGTGTCTGGTTCATATCAGTGCCACTCACAGGTCCCAGGTGAATGAACACAGAGCCCCCTGAGCATGCAGAGGCAGCGTGGCAAAGTGGAACCATGTGGGCTTTGGTGCATCCTCACCATACCACTCAGCTGTGCGACCTCAGAAGCAGTCCTTCACCTTTCTGAGCCTGACGATACATATCAGCTTTCTCCCCCAGCCCTGAGACCGTAATTACAGCTGATGTGGTCCAATTTACTGAAAGAGGACAGATAGAAAGTAGTCATGGATGAATGGATAAGAAAGTATGGTGTATATACACTGGAATATTATTCAGCCTTAGAAAAGAAGCCCTCAAAAATACCTTGCTATTTGCAACAACATGGATGGACCTGGAGGACATTTTGCTAAGTGAAATAGGCGAGCCACAGAAAGAAAACTACTGCATGATCTCATTACTATGTGGCATCTAAAGAAGTCAGATTCATAGAAGCAGAGAGTAGAACAGTGGTGACCAGGGACAGGATATAGAGGAAATGGGAAGGTGCTGGTCAAAGTGGCAGTTATTAAGGATAAATAAGTCCAGTATGATGTACAGCATGATGACTATAGTTAATGATACTATATTAAGTACGGGGAATTTGCTAACAGAGTGGATTTCAGGTGTTCTCACCATGTGCACACACATACAAGAAACTGTGAGAAGATATGTTAATTCGCTTGACTTCAGTAATTATTTCACTGCATCTATATATTTTAAATCATCATGTTATACACCTTAAACATATACAACTTTTATTTAAAAAGGAAAAGAAAAAAGAAAGGAGCCATGACCAGACTGAACCCGGTTTGGGCAGTCCCATTTCACAGGCCGGAGAACTGAGGCCCTGGCGGGTCCTCTCTTACCCAGCTGGCCCACTGGGGCCTACTCCAGCCCTGCTTGTGAACCCTCATATCACATGGTTGGCATTGCCTGGCGGCCTTGTGTTGGCTGCTTCCATCCCCTATCAGCTGTTGACATACAAATGCCCTGGTAAGGAAAATATTTTCATTCTTTTATAACGGCGTTCCCGGGCCTGCTTAATCATATTTTTCTTTGTCTTTGAAAACAAGCTCCTGTGTGGTTTTCTATCTTGTCGCTGCTCTCCTAAGGACTTTCTACCATGGAGCCTCACTGTTTGGTACTTGTGGCCTTTTCATTGTATCACTGTCCTATGGCTACAGGGGTGTTTAGGGTGGGCTTGTGCTGAGCCCCTCCAAATGTCTAACACCACACTTGACACTTTATGTGTAGGGGTCTCTTGTTAACTTCACTTCTACTCTGGGAGAAAGGTGTCACTTCCTTTTGCAGAAGAAACTGATGTTCAGAGTTTAGTATCCTGCCCAAGGTCACACCGCCTTAAGTGGTAAAGCTAGGGCTTGGGGTGGGAGTCAGGCCAATTTGATTTCCAAATCAGGGATTATTCTGTTAATATATCTGCTCTGTTAGCACTGTGGTTCAATCTCTGATGCCACCCTGCTGTGGTGACCTCAAGCAAGTCCCTGAAAGTCTCTAGGCCCTCATCACATCTCCTGGGTGTGACGGCCCATCATGAAAACAGGGGAATGAGGGTGATAATAGTTGTCAGCTGACTGTATGAGCCGCGTGTTGGTTCTTTGGGCAGATGTTTCTGAGGGCCTACTATGTACCGGGGTAGTCCCTCAACCAGACTATGAGAACTACGCCCCCCAGCTGTGGGAGTGCCTGGGTGGGTGGGGAAAGTCTTCATAGCACGGCAGGAGGGGCATGTCCTGAGTGAAGCCTGGCTGTGCACTTGGCTTGTTGCACATGGGCCCATTTCATCCTCCCACAGTCCTCTGAGAGAGGCGCTGTTACCGCCCCGTTTTACAGATGAGGAAACAGAGCTGCAGTGACTTAAGAGCAGGGCCAGCAGGCACGGAGCCTAGATGCAGGTCAGCACACTGCCAGCACCTGTTCTTTCTCCACCCCTCCTGTGGCTCCCCTTTGATTCTCTGTCAGTGCCTGAGAAATGAGGGGCTGACCCCTCTGTGAGGGACTCAGGGAACTTGTCCATGATGGGAGGGAGGAGGTGAAACCACAGGCCCACAGGTGAAGGAGAAGCATGTCCTGGGGCTGCTAAAGCTCCCTTGGTCCCTTCAATACCTTCCTCAGCCCAGTTTTGCTCAATTGGTTCTACTCAGTCCCCAGAGGGTTTGGGATCAGAGAGAAACGTAATTTTCAGAACCGTATGGAGGAATCCAGGCCTGGGAGCCCACCCCCGAGCAGCCCTCGCTCCCTGTGTGGCCCTGAGCAAAGCCGTTCCCTGCCTGTCCTTGGTCTCCCCAGCAGTGAAATGTGGCGCTGGCTTGGCGCTGCTCCGCCGGTCTCTGGGTGGATTTCACTGAGCTCCAGCTTCTCTGAGCATCCTGATTGCTGTCCCTGCATCCTGAGAGCTCCTCGGGGATCGCAGGCCTGGTCTTTCTCCCCATTCCCTGGGGAGAGCTGTCTGGAGACAGGGGCCGGGAAGTAGAGAGTTACCCTGTCCAGCCGCTGCCCTGCCTGCTAGAACCCCTTCCTTGTGGCTGGTGGGTTTGTGGCAGGGGGCCAGGGGTGGAGAGTTCTGTGGAGGGAGTGGAGGGGAAGAGGCTATTTGCTGCACACCATTCCTCTCAGCTACTTTCTGTCTCTGACCAATGGAGCCCAAAGGCCCTGCCCTCTAGTGTGGGGTCTCTCAGTGCCCAGAGTCCTTGGGTTTTGACACGGCTGATGACCAGCACCGCCACTGCTTGACCCAAGCTGGGAAGAAGAGTTGGTGAAAAGTGTGGGACCGCTCTACTATCTTCAGTCCTGCCCTTCTTCTCAAGGTTCTTTGTTGTGAGGCAAGGCCTTGGGCCGTGACTGGCAAGATTAGCGGGAGGTGGCGGCTCCCTCCTGCTCTCTGTGGGCAAAGCCAAGCATACTTTCCTTCAGTCCGTTTCCGAAGCTGTGCTGTAGCCTGTAATTACTGACATGAGAATCCCCCATGGAGAGAGTATGGACCACGCCTGCCAGGCAAGCAGGCGTCACAGGCCTGTGTGTGGATCCAGGTCTTGCCTCCAATGAGCTGTGTGTGCCTGCGGCCCCTCGGGCCCCACCTGCCTTCTCTGTAAAATGGGGTAGCCCCGCATACCTTTTGGTGCTGCTTTGTGGATTCATTGGGCTGACATGTATAAATTACATAACACAGGGCGTGGCCTGGGCCAAGCGATGTAAAGGTGATGTAAATCCGTGTGTGGTTTCCCTTTGTGTGCCCATGGTCAGCCTTTCAGCACCCGACAGTTCATTCCCAGACACCCAGGTTCTCCCCTCCACCTCGGCCCCGTTCAGGCTGCCTCTGTCTTCCGGACTCCCAGATCCACAGTCCTCTCCCTTTCTCTGTGAGGATCCTCCTCCAGGCCCTCCTCTGAACGAGCTATCACTCTGGAAACTAACTGGCCAAACAAATTCCCACCAGTAGGTGAATAACTGATAATATCCTAGAGTTTAACTCTCCCACGGGTATGTGTATTTTAAAATACATTTTTATTTATTTATTTATTTTTGACAGAGAGAAAGAGAGAGAAAGAGAGAGAGAGAGAGAGAGAGAGAGAGAGAGAGAGAGAGAGAGAGAGAGAGAGAGAGAGAACTGAACCTGGGGAGCTCCCAGTTCAGCATATGGTTCCACACGGGCCGGGGCCGGAATTTGATCTTCGGTCCCTGGGGCTGCAAAGTGAGCGCTTAACCCAGTGAGCCATCCCGGCTTCCCCTATTTGTATTTTAAAAGATTTTTTTTTTTAAACCCCACTTTTCCCAGCTTCAGATCTGGCACATAGTAGTTGCTCATAAAAGTTGGTTGTTTGAATAAGGGGAAGGACCTAAGGGACAGTGTTCTAATGGTGGAATTTTAGCCATGTATCCATGCATTTAACTTCTCTATAAACATTGACTTTGTATGCTAGACACTGGGGATCTACCGGTGGATAAAACAGCCACAGTCCTTGCTTCTAGAATCTTTTGGTGTAGTGGGGGGTAATCAGATAATAAGCCATCAAACACATTTTCACATTTTTACTTATAAGTTCTGGTAAGTTCCATGACAATAGTGGAGCTTCTATGGTATGGTATAACAGGGGATCCTAATTACACCGAGGGGATGCTAATTCTACTTAAGGGTGGGATTCGAAAGAGCTCTCAGGGGAGCTAAACTTTAAGATGAGGAGGAATTGGCTAGGCAGGGAAGATGTCCTGACTCAGGGCCTTCCTGGGCTCTGTGCTACTCCCCCATCAGCCCAGGCCCCCCAGCTGTGCCCTAGGTTCTGCCCACACCGTGCCCCTGTTTCAGGGCGTCCGCACAGTGCAGCAGACCTCCCCGAGTCTCCAGACCACACATTCCACCCTGGCCTGCCCATGACCTGGCCCAGCAGATGTCCCTGATACCTCAGAGGAAGAACGGGTTGTCCTCCTCTCACCCAGGGGCTTTTAAAGCATTGTCTGTTTGACATTGGATGCCTGCCTTTGATTGCTGTCCCAGATTTCATTTGGAGATCAGACCTCTTTGTTCAAGCCAAAACGAAGATATTTTAGATGACAGACCCATTACTTGAAAAAAAGTCTTCTTCATATCCATCCTGGTGTTTAGGCAGGGATCATGGGCAGAGAGTCTGAGGCTGAGATGTTTCTCCCAGCTGTCAGGGTCAGACTGCTTGCCACCTTTGCACACACTCTTCCTTCTGCTTTCCTGTGCTAGCCTGTGGCCATATCGCCTCCTCCAGGAGGTCTTCCAGGATCCCCCTATTCTTGTTTGTGCTGCCTGCAGGCTACTCTATAAAAGTACCACCCTGATTGTTTACCATCTGCCCTCCTCAGACCTTTTTTCGTACTTATGTCTGAATGGATAAGCTTGGTATTTGAAGCTAGGTCTGGGCTCAAATCCTGTCTTGACCTCTCACTAACCTGGGAGGTGGGAAAACAGGATAACCATATAATGTATCAACTCAGCTGGAATGCTTTCAAGAGTGAATTGAGCAGGGACAACAGGCATAAAGCAGACTGTTGCAGGCAGTGGGAATCTGTTCACCCTTTATCATACGCTCAAAGGGGAAGCAGGTTGCTAAGGTAGATCTTGCTGGGGGCAGGAGCTGGTCTGGTCTAGTCTAGCCCATGACCCCTCCCACATTCGCTATGCTGGTCACGGGACTCTGGGCTGTGAGACCGGACCCCCACCCTCTCCTCTACTCCATGCAGGGGATGCGTCCATCCGGCCTGGGCAGAGAGGGAGAAGGTGGGGTTTGCTGGTCTGAGCAGGCTGCACTTGGAACCCAGCATGTGAGGCAGTATCTGGATGAACTCCCCCAGTGCCTCTTTCTGCTGAAGGGGGAGGGGAGGGAGGTAGGACTGAGGGAGCAGAAGGACATGAGCTGAGTGAGCAGATGTGCCAGTTGAGGCTGGTTGCAGGAGACCCTGATGCTGCAGGCCTGGCACAGCCAGAGGCCGCATGGCTGCCGTCGCTGCAGTGGGCTACTGCAGATAAGAAGAGCCTGTGATCTGTTCATTTCCAGAGGTCAGCTGAAATCAGGCTGGCATGGGTCCTTGACTCAGGGAGAGGCGGGTGCAAAGCTACCCTACTCCCACCCTGCAACGCAGCGAGGCTCCCTTAGGTTCCCGACCAACAGAGCGATATTCCCAAGGCCGAGGACAGGCAGGGGGCTGGGCCTCAGTCTGGGTTTCAACCTGTCCAGCATCTGGGGGCTGTGCCCAAGGCCCGGAGCTCACTCTGACCCCCATGTCCAAAGGCAGGGCAAACTGAGCCTGTTCTTGGGGAGTTATCAATAGTAGAAGCTGCCACCCAAGATTATGGGGGCCAGAAGCCGGGGAGGGGGACAGCAGGACCAGCTGACTTCCCCCGTCTTTGGTGACTGTGCAAACCTGTGGCCTGTGGGCCAGGAGGTGGGAGGCTCAGCATTCATCTGGGCAGCCCCGCCTGCTTTTCCTTTGGCACATGAAGAGCCACCTCAGAGGACTCTTGGCGATGAGGACATAGCAGGGAATAAACTCGGGAGGATGAAACTTTACTTTTTCTCCTCTGTAAGGCAAGTGCTTCTTCCTACTTTGGCCATCCTCAGACCTGCCGTATTTATTCCCACCTCCCCGCTTTCTGCCTGTCCTTCAAGGCCCAGCTCTAGGCCTGCCCCTCTAGAAAGCCTGTGTGGTAGGTAACAAAGATAATCCCACTCCTACCCAGTGCACTGAGGACTGGTAACACCCTTTCTCAGTTCTCCAAAGAAGCACGTTGTCCTCTTGACCCTGTGCTTGTTTTGCCCACATTGTGGTGAGGGCATCAAGCTGGCCAGCTGCTCTGCCCTTGAGATGGTCAGATCATAGGAACAAAGCTCAGCCTTGTAGAGGGATGCGCTGGTTTTTAGATTTCAGGGTTTCTTGGTACAATTCAAGGAAATTAGATTATCCCATATAGAACAAATCTATGCATAGTCTCATGATTCTCTTATTTTTTCTGGCATTTATCAGCTGCCTCTTATTCATTGCCTTGATTTGTTTCCAAAAGACAGCTACATTCATTCCAAAATTTTAAGTTGGGCCCAAAATGTCAAAAGGATTGGGTTCTGCCATGTGCCAAGCCATCCGCCTGTGTCTTTGATCATTCAACAGGCTATCCTTCTGACGGCCAGCAGGGTTACAGCCAGCATGCAGAGGTGCTGCGGGGCCCTGCACCTCAGCGTGTGCGGTGTGTTCACCGGAGCAGTACTCGGGGCAGGAGCTGGTCTCAGCAGGGCCACCAGAAGCGTTTTCTAGAGTAAGTCCATTGAGACCACCTGGAGCTCAGAACATCTGTGCCCTGGTCTCTAACACCCCCTCCTCTCATGAGAAGGGTCCCCTTTACAGTTTGCCTCCAGTGCCTGACTGCCGGGCGAGCTAGGAATCCTGGCCCCGTGCATCTGGAGCACAGCCTCTTCTCCAGGCCTCGCTTTATAGCAATAGACGGTGGTGACGGACATACCCATTGGACAGGCCAGCTGCAGGGCTCATTTTGTTCTGTCTGTCTCTGCTGCGGGTCCTTCTAGAATCCCAGAGTTGTTTTACATTCAGCACATACACCTAGACTAATCAGAGGACCATTGTGGACCCCCTTTGGGAAAGGGGGAGAAAAACACATTCCACATACTGCTCTTGATGTCAGCTCTCTAGTGGAAGGTTACCTTGCTTAGATTTCAGTTGCAGAGTTGAAGACATTTCACTCAACAATGTTGTTAAAAAGCTTCAAAAAATCCTCTTGTGGTATGTTTCTAATTTAAGATTGAAAAAATATTTCTATTGTGCCATATATAGAGTAACCTAAAACCCAATAAAAGCTCTGAATTAGGGCTGGACAGAATGGTTTGAATTAGGCGCAGGTAGAAGCAGGGACACCGTATCTGTCAGCTGGGGCAGCTGGTTCTTGGGCCAAAAGGCAGATTCAAACTGGGAGACATGACCCTCTGCCAGGTTCCGATGCTCTTGGTCACTGGCCCGTTGTGCTCCGGTACTATTGTCACCTGCCCCCCAGCCCAGGAAGGGCCTGATGCTTGCTCCTCATGTCCTCTGGTTGCTTTGCAGGCTTCTCATCGGGGCTTGGTGGGCTTGATTGGTTGGCTATTATTTTTTTCTGGAGGTACTTGCCAGCCTTTGCCTAGCACCCCGCTTTGAGAAGCTGCTTGTAGGTTGTTCCTGCTCCCACACAGTGATTATGGGTTTCTCTGAGCTGGGGCTAGACTTCTTCCCCTCAGTGTCCAGGGTTCCGTCAGAGTCTTAAAAGCAGCGCATGCTCAGTGAATGCAAAGTGAGTTAATAATTCTGAGTGGTCCAGTGAGTGAGAAACATGATTCTTTGGGGTTATAAACCATGCTGTATGGAACATTTTGACATCTCTGTATATTATGCATATGCAGCAGGTGCTCAAACAACTTGACTTCATTTAAAGTTGTTTCGTTATAACATTGATGAGATGCTGTCGGAATGTAAGTCTTGTATATCGAGTAGCCTGTGGTAAATCTGGTTTCATTAAACATTGTTTTGCCGCACTGAGGGCTTGTGTGTGTGTCTCATCTTCCTCTTGCTCCCCCTCCCTTCCTGCATCACACACTCCAGTTGCTCTGTTTGTGCCATGTGACCCAACCTGCACCATCCCACCATCCCAACCCTCTGAAACCAACCCACAGCTGATTGGATAAGGAAAGTTACCTGACTCCAAGGATCCAGAACATAGGCTGGATTAAACCAATCATTTTCTCTTGAGATTTGAACTAAGACACAGAGCAAGATGCGGGGTTCTTAAACTGGTAGGATACCCTTAGACTGTGTAAACAGGTGAGTAAGGAGAGAGAGAGAGAAAAGGAAAGAGAAAGAGAGAGAGGGACTAAGAGAGTGAGTGACTTTGTGGCCCCAGTGACTTGGCAGATGTGACTTTAGTTCCTGTGAGGCCTTTCTACACTTGCTACCCACAAATGCCATGAAATAAACTTATATCCTTCCAAAAATCAAAACAAAACAACGCCTTCTTTTTATGCCACTTCCTGACTATGATATGGGCTTCCTCCTTCCACTGTGCAGCTCCCCAGGGGGCTGGGTGATGCTGTGAGTTCTGATCTCCTGGGGCCAGAGGTGGTCCCAGGTGAGCCACAAGGAAGGGGAGAATGGGGGTGATTTAATTGTAAAACCTCCTCTTCCTCCACACCTGCCCCACTCCATTCCTCCCAACCTAAGAGATCAATGAAGGCATCGTCGTCCATTTCTCTCTGCTTGTGTCTGGGACCAGGAAGACCTCCAGTCTCTGCTCAGTCCCAGGTGAACTTGGTTAGTGACGGCTCTCCTCTGCCTCCAGGCACCCCATCACTTTGACTATGGCCTCAAGCCCAGACCACTCCCCAAGACCGTGCCCACCCCATTGGCCTAGTGTTGAAGTGGTGCAGTCACTCAGACGTGGTCTCAGGCCAGGTTCCTTGACCTACCATGGTGGGCGCAGGTGAGGCGAGTCCCCTACCTGACTCTTACCCCTTGTGCCATTTAGAAGAGCACATAGATAAAGTGGCCAGCATCTCACAGGCTCTGCCACACACCCTGCCTCCTCCTCTCCACTATGGGGACACTGCTGGGGCACTGCCCACTCTCTTTCCTTCAGTGGCTCCTTCTCACCTCCCCATCCTGGCCAGTGATGTTCCGGTGACCTCTCACCTGGGCCTCTGGCTTGGTCTTGGCCTTTGCATGGTTAGAGTTTGGGCCTAAGAGTAGAAGGCATGTGGGGAGCAAGTGGATGGGAACTAGAGACAGCAGGCTGGGTGGGTCAGGGAGGAGGCCCTGGGGAGCTGTCCCCTCTGGTCTGTGCACCATTGGGCTGATGGGAGGGCTCTCAAAAGGGACCCTTACATTTTAGCAAAGTGCAGATAACAGAAGAGTGGAAGATTTGAATGAAGCTTGGTAGTTGGAGCAAAGGCTTAGCTGACAAAGCAGCTTCAGGCTTGGAGGCCAGGGTTGGGGCAGGTGGAGAGAGAAGCAGGGATCAGCAGCCATTCCAGAGCCAGATCCCAGAGTGAGGTAGCAGGTTCAGGCTTCATCAGACCCAGCCTCCAAGACCTCCTGGGCCATGTGCTGAGGGACACAGAGACCCAGAGAAGGGCAAGGCTCTGCCTGAGGTCATTTCAGAACACCGTCTGCAGCTTCTTCCTCCTCCCCGCAGGCATGAGCAATAGCCAGGGCTTCATTTGTTCAAACGGGCTGAGTGGCTGGGTTTTCTCTCGGGCCTGTGTGCATCGTCTCCTGGCTGGGGCCTCAGGGCACACATCTATCCCCCCTGCTCAGCCCCCACAGTGTCCTGGGTTCCAGAGCTTCCTTGTCCTCTAGCCTCCTTACAAATACCCTCCATTCATGGCATCTCCCAGCCCGCTGGAAAGCCCCCTCTCTAAGAGGGGATAAGTAATGCTCTTGCCCATCTCAGAGTCCCTGACATGATCAGTGACAATATTTCTGTTGGGCTACACTGGTCAGAACATCTGAAGCAGAGATCATTAAGCTACAAGAGATCTTCCTACAGATTCTAGAAAATCAAGGAGTGGTGGTCGTCCTGGCTACAGCATATGTTACATTTAATTATGTAAATGATGGTGCCCCTCACTGAAGAGGGATGGGGCAGAGTTTTTAGCATTGGCGGGGAGGAGGGGAGGGCAGAGGGACTGTTCAGGAGTTCCCAGCCCCTATAGGAGTGAATCCTGGCCTGGCCTCTAGCAGGTCGCCTTCCTGGCCACCTTGAGCTGTGACCTTCCTGAGGGCGGCTGAGCTTTTGGAGTCACCATGGACATAGCTCAGGCAGGAAGGAGTCACTGTTCTTCCATTATACAGAAGAGGAAACTGAGTTTCAGAGGCAGGGCACTGCAGAACTGGGGAGTAACCAAGTCGGATTCTGGCTAGAGCCTCTCCCACCTTTGTTGGAAATGTGTGTCTGGGTCAGAGACAATGTGCTAGGGTAGAAGGTCCTGGAGGAGAGCCCCAGGGGGCAGGGCATGACAGGGCGGCATTGGGTGTGTAGGTCATAGGAGGGTGAGAGCAGGAGTCACTTAGTGTTGTGCGAAGGTGGGAATAGATGATCCCAAGGTAGACAGAGTCTCGTGTGATCGCCTCTTTTGTATTCTTTCCTATAAGACACAGCCATGACCTTCAGGGTCCTGAATCTAGAGACCATCTATCTCTCTGGGGCTCAGCAGGGAAACCTCTGAGGGCAGGACAGCCCCCACTAGATGGCACTGTTGCAGGTTGTTTCCTCCCAGAAGCCCTTAGGTGTTTGTGTGAGAGTGCATGCATGAATACTGGAGCTGGGTGTGTGTGTGTGTGTGTGTGTGTGTGTGTGAGAGTGCATGCATGAAAATTAAAGCTCTGTGTGTGTGTGTGTGTGTGTGAGAGAGTGCATGCACAAAAATTGGAGTTGGGTGTGTGTGTGAGAGTGCATGCACGAAAACTGGAGCTGGGTGTGTGGGTGTGTGTGTGTGTGTGTGAGAGTGCATGCACAAAAACTGGAGCTGGGTGTGTGTGTGTGTGTGTGTGTGTGTGTGTGAGAGAGAGAGAGAGTGCATGCACAAAAACTGGAGCTGGGTGTGTGTGTGTGTGTGTGTGTGAGAGAGAGAGAGAGAGAGAGAGAGAGAGAGAGAGAGAGAGAGAGAGAGAGAGAGAGTGCATGCATGAAAACTGGAGCTGGGTGTGTGTGTATGTTGGGTATCCCTGGCTTGAGTCTTGCAATGCCCCAGCCCACCCTTTGTGCCTCTGCTTATCTGGAGTTGTTCCTGAGGAGAGAAGGTACTGCCCTGAGACATCTTCCAGGGCTCCTATGAGCTCTGGGACGTGGGCACCTGACTTCAGGGCATTGCGAGTGACCAGAGCAAGTCCAACTCTCCGGATGGGCCACCTGTCTGTGGGAGGCTGGTGAGTTCTCCTGAAACCCAAGCCTGGAGACAGGGGAGAGCCTCAGCAGGCTCCACACTCTAGGTGGGCGGTGTTAGGGGATTTGGGTTGGGGGCAAGCTTTCTGGGGCTTGAATATTTCTAATGCAAATAAATTGCATTTTGCATATTCACTCAGGATGTGGGTGGTAGTAGCTACCAGAGTGCTATGTTGAGAGCTTCTGAAGCTGGGCCTGGCTCAGGAGGAAAGAATGCTGTGGCCAATCCATGATGTTTGCCCGAGGCATGGGGTAAGAGTAGCACTCACGACATATCTTTTTATTAATGTAAGTTCATGCTTGTCTATGAGCATGAACCAGTAAGTCAAAGAATCCTAGACATAATATTTATGACTTTAGAAATTATCCAGCTCACTCGTTTGTTTCCTAGATGGAGAAACTGAGGCACGCACAGACAGAATGAGTTGTCCACAGACACCTGGCTAGTGGCAGTGATTGGAAGGCAGGTCTCTGATCACCAATGTCGGTGTCATTCTGGATGTACTCTACGTGATCTAGTTCTGTGTTCAAGCAAGGTCCCCAACACCACAGTACCTTCTTTCGTTTGGTGTTTTGGGATCTTTAGACATGGTTGCCAACAGAAAGTTTCAAATAATGCTCCTCTTTGTGTCTTTGCATTCCAGGTAGATTCTGGCTAGGGCTGAATATTGGAAAATAAACTATAAGAGAAGAGAGAGAAGCTGGGGTTCTGTATGTTGGAAAGAGAACACAGGGCAGCAAATTAGACATGGCTTGGACCAAGGGGCTTGACTCCTGTTAAACCCAAAGAGGCAGGCAGAGGGAGAGCAAGAAGGTCTCAGCTGACCCGGGGAAGGCTTGTCTGATGGTAGAAGGGGCTGCAGGTCTGGTGGAGAGGCCAGGGCTGGGTGTCCCGGATAGGGTGCCACTGATGGAGCACGTGTAGTCTGACGAGGCATGAAGTCAAGGTGATGGAGGCCTGGTCTCCAGCTTGGGGACTAGTGGGAAGATGGCGCTATATTTTCATGGCAGGGCTGCCACCTTCTTCAAGGGCATTGGGCTCCTTCCCGGGGACACCCATCTTGTTCCCATGAGCCTCCTTACCTTGATGGCCCCTCTCATGAGCCTCCGCTTGGCTGGGATTGCTGATGGTCTTTGTCAGTTCCCTGGCACATAGCCTGGGGGGCCTGAC
The DNA here is from genome assembly GCA_004027555.1 of Craseonycteris thonglongyai. NCBI lineage: Eukaryota > Metazoa > Chordata > Mammalia > Chiroptera > Craseonycteridae > Craseonycteris > Craseonycteris thonglongyai. The sequence goes on along the minus strand of PVKE010008970.1, from coordinate 20,155 downwards.
TCAGGGGTGAGCGGGTTTGAATATGGTGATGAGCAAGTTCACCTGTGGCTCCACAGCTCGGCCAGGGCCCTGGGGCCTGATGCCCTTCTGAGGCACTCAGCACACTTTCCTGCCCTCTGGGCTCTGGCCCCCCAAGCGGTGCTGCCTTTCCCAGGAAGGGGCCGCACTGGCTAGGCAGAGATTTTCTCAATTGCTTCTTGTGGCTAGAGAGTGCTGGGGTTGGAAGTTGCATGTCAGGAAAATCTATGTGGAGTGCCTACTATGTGCCTGGCCCCGTGCTGGGTTCTGCAGGGGAGGGGGGTCAGGCTCTCATGCAAGATGCATTGGGAGACCAACAGCTGACACCCACATATCAGAAACTGGTTTGGTTGGCAGCGTAGGGAAGGGAGAGGGCAGTGTGGACTAGAGGGTTAAGGATGCTTCAGGCAGGAAGGATACCTTGAGTTAAGGTGCGTCCAGTGATCATCTAAACTGGAAAGGAAGGGGTGTTGTCTGTGACGGGAGAAGGGCGAGAGCAAAGGAAGGGCCAGGAATGAGTGATTGGGAAAGGCTGGCTGTGGGCATCAGTGAGTGAATGTGTATGTGTGCGAGTGTGCAAATTGTACAGATCAGGCATTGTCTCTTTAAGTTAAGTGCACAATGTGCATATTATACAGCTCTGGTTCTAAAAAAGGGACAGTGGGCACATGTTTTGTTTTGACTCTTGAGTGGAGCAGACAGTTTTGGTGCAGCAGACAGCTTTGGTGCAGCTCTTCTCACTGAGCCACAGGTGAAGGCAGGGACAGAGGGTGTGAAGGACGGAGCTCCTCCCACCTCGGCTCTGAAACCCGACTTCCCCAAGGCCTCTCAGCCCAGACTGACCTGTTGTGCACCCGTCACCCCAGCAGCTGTCCAGGATCTGGGTACAGTGAGGGGAACTCACAGGGACCGCAGAGAGGGGCTGGAGTCTTCATGGCCAGTCGTGGAGCTCATCCCCGGGGAACTGGTTTGCAGCACTGAGTCTACGGGTGCACTGTGTGCAGTGTGGATGGCTGGGGCAGCAGATGCCTTTGGGCAGGAGCGGGGCTGACAGCTGTGTGAGAGGCTCACTCAGCCTATGCAGTGGCCGGTGGGGAAGAGCAAAGACATACTGGTCGTTTCTGAGATCGGGGAAGCTCTGGTTTGGCCGTGACAGAGTGACGAGAGGTGGTGGCAGGTCAGATGGGGCCCACCCTGGGCTGTTTCCCACCTGATTCCTGAGGCCCATCTGTAGCTCCCAGTCAGGACGAAGGGCCTGCGGCCGGGGCTTGTGCAGTGGGCCAGCCCTGCTGGGCGCACTGGGCCCCAGGGAGAACTTGCCTTAGGAGGGAGGCCAGGGGGAGGGTGCCAGTACTTCCAGCTTGCCTCAGAGGTAACTTGAGTCTGGACATGAGACTTTTTCCACAGTGAGGCTAAGCCCAGCCCAGCTGTGAGCAGGCCCCTGGGCTGCCCTCCTCCCTTGAATGGCTGTTTCTGCCTCCCCGCTAGACACCGGAATCCCAGGTCTCACCTGTGCAGTCCCTTTTCCTTGCTGGCTGGAATCATCTTCCTAAACACACCCCTGAATTGTGAGCTCCTTAATGCTGCAGCCACACACCTGGTCCTGCCATGGCTTGTGCCTTGTCACCTTTGCTTATCACATCCACCTTTGCTTATCACACACACATCTGACTGGAAACTTTCCTCCTCATCCTCTGTCCCCTCTTCCAGGAAGCTCTCCTTGGTCTCCCCTCTGTGCTCCCCAAAGCATCAGTACATGTATCTCTCATTGCTCTTGCTGACTGGGAGGTGCTGGGATTGCCTGTCTGTCTGTTGCCCCCCTTCACAGTGAGCGCCGTGAGAGCAGGGGTCTAGGGGGAGTTTTCTGAACCTGCCTGTGGTGAGCGGGACCAAGGAGAGGCAGGGGAGCCCTCTGCAGCTGGTGAGGGCTGAGTGGTCTTCAGAGAAGAATGCTCTTCATCTCAGCCCTTCCCCTCCCCTGAGGCCTCTCAGCAGCCCATGCTGCTGAGGGGCCTGTAGACTGAAAACACACAGCGGAGTGGGCAGGCACGTGCAGAACTGCTGAGCTTCCACACAGAGCACCTACCACATGCCGCACTGTTTCCGTGTTTAACACAGCTTAGCTCTAACCCCCAGAGCCCTGTGAGGTAGGTTTTATAAAAAGCATCCTGCCGACGAAGAGACGGGTTCAGAGAGGTGAAGTGACGTGCCCGGAGTCCCACAGCTGGTACCAGTTGGAGTAGGGATTAGGTTTCACGTTGCTCTCATCTCCACGTGGATTTCTTCCTCTAGCTCCACCCTGGCCCCTTGTAGGGCCGGCCTATGGGAAGAAGCCCTCTCCAGAGGGGCCATCCCGGCCCGAGGAGCACGGCTGTTTGTTTCTTACCCAGCATTCTGTCAGGGTCCCTGGCAGGAGCATGACAAGCCATGTAAACTCTCACGGGCGTGAGCCCTGACGTCAGGGTCAGCTCCCCCTCTGTTAGTGTTTCCTAATTGGTATTATCTCAGCAGTTGCTTTAGAAATGGACTTTGATGAAAAAAATTTAATCACATCATGAATTACCCTCCGAGGAGCAGGCCATTGTGTCATGGCTGAGCCACGTGTGGGGCAGGGAGCCGGCTGAAGGGGAGTGTCTGGGATGAGTTGACGTGTGTCCCCCCACAGTGTGCCTCTGCATTTTTCCGTGGTGACTACAGGATGGGTTTGGGGACTTGAATGGCCTGCGGGGATAACACACGAGTGCCTGGGCCACAGGGAAACATCTGCGCCATTTTGCTCCAAACGGACCAGAGAAAGCTGAGTGCGTAAGAAGCCTTGTTTTGAAATGTGTTTTCAAAATAAAGGGTTTCATAACAACCACGATTGTAGAAACAACTGCTGATGGGAATAACTTCCTGGAAAGCAGAGGGCCTCCATGAGAGTTGGGATTTAAGAGGCCAGGCCAAGTTTCAAAACAGGTCAACCTAATTGAAGCTTAGCATTGCTCTTTGCACTCACAGATGCACGGGTGCGCACGTACAGGGGGCCTCTCCCAGGCTGCGGGCTTTGTTCTCAACCTCTGATGCTCTGCCCAGAACCACGGAGCCTTTGTTTCAAGGTCTGGGGCAACAGAGTGACTAGAGGAGCTCCTTCTGCATTGGTTGCCTAGAGCTGAACTATGTGTCCCTGCCCTCTGGCTACGTGATTGGACCAGGGATGAGGCTCAGCCAAAGGCAGCCTCTCATAGGCTAGCAAGTGGCCTGTGGGATGCTGTGCTAGAGGATGCTGTCCAATAGAGACTCCAGATTTGGTATTGTGGCTAGTAGACCCAATCCTGCTTCAGATCCGTTCTTTTGTGGATACCAGAGAGGAGGGATAGACTCCACTAGGCAGACAGAGAAAAGGCAGAAGTCAAGAGAGTCTTAGGAGCCCTGGGACAGCAGGAGAGCAATGACTATTGAGAAGGCAGTTGGTAGCAACAGGAGGAGACAGAAGACTGGTCACAAGAATGTCAGACCCCTGGAACCACAGTGGCTTCTGAAGGTAACTCCTGTTCCTCGTGGCTGAGCACCTACATCTCTCCCCACAGGTTTACTATACACACGTATCCCTGGAGGGCCTTTGGACCCATTTAGCTTCTTGTTCCCTAAAGGAATCTAGCCAGCCAAGGGCCCACCCATGTTCTTGCCTATGGAGGTGGCTCTGGTAGGCACCACACAGAAGCCAAAAGAGAAGACTTTTGTCAAGGGCAATCACCAGCCTGGTATGGTCTTCATGCTACCTTTTGTTGGACTTCTGGGTAGGGGAGGGGCCGTGGGACCCTCTGCTTCCTGGTCAGTGGGGTGGGGTGTGTGCTGAGGCTGGGATGCTTGGCAACCCCAGGAGACCTGGTTTCCAGACCAGAAGAGTTTCCCACAGAGTTGGAAGGACACGGTTCTGCTTTGGATTTGGAAAGGGTCTTGCTGCATTTTTCCAATGTTGGTTCAACGAAACTCAAAACTGTTTTTCCTAACGCTTTCCCCCCTTAATTTTTAAGTCACTCTATATGCGCAGAGAAAGGCACTACATGTGCTTTTGATTCCTTTACCCTGAAATCATCACTCTTTCTCCCTTGAGAAATCCCTTGTCTCAAAAACTTTTGGAGACATTTAAGCCCTTTCACCCCCTCTTAAAACCAGGACCCTGCATGCTGCTAAAAGCAAATGGATGTGGAGGGTTTTAATCAAGACAAAAGGCATTCCTCTTTGCCTGATCCCAGTGTGGTCAAGGTCAGCAGCAGCCACATTCCCAGGAAGCAAGGCCTTGGAGAAATCAGCACCTTGTGTGAAGACACTGAAGGCTGAAAAGAAGAACAGTGGGTGTCAAGTTGTAAATGATTGTCAAGGGTTGACTTGTATATCCAGTCCTTTAGCTGCAGTCCAGTGTCTTCTCTTCCCCCAGCCTCAGGGACTGGAGACCCATGCCCTGAATGCTGGCCCTGCCTTCAACTCTGCAGAGGTGCCAGGGGACCTGGGGTTCACCCTTTCTGCTGGGTGTTTTGAGGACAGCAGCTCCTTCTCAGTAACCTGATGGTGATGGTGATGTGGGCAGGGCGATGAGACAGCAGAGATGATAGGCTCTGCCCATGAACTGCAGGAAATGCATTCTGGACCAGTTCTGTGGGAAGTGGGGGAAGAGCATGTTGCATTCACCCAGGCCAAGAAATGACTGTGCTCCTGAGAGGTGGTGCCGTACAGGGGTTCAGGCACAGACTGCCTGCATTCAAAAAAAGGAGTACAAACAGACGGCTTGAGTTCAAGTCCTAGCTCTGCCATGTATCAACTTTGGGACCCCCGGGCAAGTAGCTTTTGCTTCTGTACCTCAGTGTCTCTGTGTATAAGCCGAGGATAACAACAACCTCCCACAGTCGTGGTGACTGAAGATGTGTGAGTGTGGGTTTGTCATGCTGTGCCTGCCTGGCATGTAGCAAATGCTCTTCAAAGGCTCGCTCTTATCAAGACTGCCATGTATGTGAATGAAGTGATATGATGTCTCAGGTTCTCTTTAACATACTGTGGGAGCTGGGACAGTGGGTTGGGATACAGACGAAACAGCACTAGCCATGAGCTGACAGTTGTTGAAGCTGAGTGAGGAGTTCACAGCTGTTCATTATATTCTTTCTACTTCTGTTTTTGAAGTTTTTCATAATAAAAAGTAAGAAAAAGTTTTATCATAAAAGTTCAACATGTGTCTGTGTACATTTATATATTAGAGAGGATAGTGTTTAGAGTAGACTGTACTAGATATGGCACACGGTATATAGTGCACATGCTGATTTAAAGTGATACTCGTATGTCAGTGAACTTATTCAATTTTAATAATTATTTAAAATTTAATTAATTATAGCAAGTTTTATGGGCTGTGATAGTGTTTCCTTTTAAAATAAAGTAGAAAAATTGAGTTGATTTGATGAAAGGAATTGAGACAATAATGTGAGTGGAAAAGATATGTGGATATGGCAGACAGGATGGAGGTAAAAAGTGAATTACTGAAGTTTTAGAAACTTCCGTAAAGTTCCGATGAGAAAGGACTCATGCTCTGCACACATGCTGTGTTGGCCTTATGGAGCCATTTATCTAGAAGTTTCAGCACGGGGGTCACGGCAGCAAGAGGCAGGAGTTAGACTGTGGGCTATGGAGATGCAAGGACCTTGTTTCAATTCCTGACTCTGTCACATAGTGGCTGTGGCCTCAGGCAAAGGACTTACCTGCTCTGGGCGTTGGTCTTTATCTGTAAAACTGAAGGCTTACTATACATTTTAAAATGTTCTTCTGGGAATTAAATGAGACGGTGCCTATGGTGCACTTGGCATAGTGCCTGGCACGGAACAGGTGCTTAATAGATGGTAGTGTACTTGACAAAGAAGTAGAAAAGGCCAGGTGGACGTCAGGGGCCATGTCTGAGGTCTGAGCACAGTCCTCACAGGCTCAGACCTTCATTCCGAACAGTTTTACTTCTACATTAGACATAGTTCTAATGAGTTTGTGTGTGTGGTTCTTTTTTTTTCTGTTTTCCTGCTTGGTGGCCTCTAAGAAAGGGATGGGAGACAGGTGGGGACATGCTGATCAAGCAGAAGGGGGAATCCATTGATTGACACAGTCAACACATCATTAGCCACAGGACATTTTGTGTGGCTGCTTGGCTTGTTCTGATGACACTGTTGGTGGCTTAGTAATTCTGTTGCTTGAAACAGCTCCCATCCCAGTCAAGCCAAAATTTGTTATCTCTAATTCACTAATGACAGCTTTAATTGAGCGTTTACTGTGTGCCAAGGCTCATGCTAAGAACTCTACATTCATTTTCTGACTTAACTGCCCTGATGGCCCTCCACGGGAGGTGTCACTGTTTCCACATCACAGCTGAGGAAGCTGGAACTGAAAGGACATGGTGACTCCCTGAGGGCCCCACAGCAAGCAAATGGCAGGGCCAGGGTAGAACCAGGTGTGGTTCCAAAGCCAGAACTCCATGACCCCTCTGTTCAAGGTGTCCTGTGTACTTCTGCAGAATCCTGTTAGTGCCTCAGGACCTGCCCATCCTTCCAACCAGTGCATGGCTTTGGTCCTGGCATGATGGCATGGCCCTCATTAGGGCAGCTTGGGGACAGCTGCCTGGTGGCAAGGGCTGGCTGCAGCCTGGCGGAGGTGTGGCTCTCCCCAGTCTGAAGACCCTTTAGACATTTGCACTTAAAAGTACAAGCTCTGCACATCTTCAGCAGAGATTTAATGACAAGCAGGCTTTGAACATTTGCAAACTGGTTTTTTTTTTAGGTCACAAGGACCTTTCTTTTTGTGTGATGGGGGTAGGGATGGAAAACATATGTCTTGATTTCTGCCACTTGTGCCCGGAATCCCAAAGATAATGGTTGTTTGAACTTTACGGTAGTCTGTTAACAGATTTTCAAACATTTTTCCACTAATCCAGAAGTTCTCTCTAGATACTCATAGGCATCTAGCATTTTCAAAGAGAAAAAGAGTAGCCCATGGTTTAGAAATGGTAATGTTCATTAATGGAATTCACATAGCTTCTAAATGGGACTATCTCCTGTAGAAAAAAATAATTTTTCTATAGAAATTTTTTAATGGAAAAAAATATTGTTTATATTCTAATTTTTTAAAAAATGTGGGAAAAAATGTTGCCTCTGGTGGTCACACTAGGAGATACTCAACAAATATGGTCCTATTTACCCCTTTACCTGTGATCAGTATGATGGGCTGGGTTTGGCTGATCTTAGCAGGGTTTGCTTATGCATCTTTGCTCAGCTCCACTTCACTGAGTTTGTTCATGTATCTAGGGAGCAGCTGGATGGCTGCTGGTCGCTCTAGAAGGGCCTTGTCTGGAATGTGTGGGGGACTCAGCTCTGTTTGACTTGCCTTTCATCCTCTAGCAGGCTAACTGGGCCATATTCTCATTGTGATGGTGGAGATATAAAGAGGAAGTAGCCTCGGTGTAAGTCCATTTCAGACCTGTGCATCATTTCCGCCAACATCCCATGGCCAAAGCAACTTATATGGCAAAAGATATGGATATAAGGAGAGGTGAAGAACTATGATTATTATTATTATTTTTTTGTCATCTATTACAGAAATTAAATCAAATTGCCATCTATCACAGTAATTAAATTGGAAACATGTTTTTGTTCCAAAGGGAATTGTGACCTCAAAATCCTCACAAGGATCTTGGGGATAGTCAGTGAATTGCCTCAGACAAAAATTCCAGACAGTTATTCAAGGGGACAATTCTAAAAGATCTGTGACAACAGTGGCAGCTTTAGAAGGAAGGGTATAGCTTCTGAGGTGACTGCTGGGGAGGATAGTGCCATTTTGGATGAAGGGCTGAGTCTCATCTTGGGTTTGTTGACTTGAACTGAATTTGCATTGAAAATCTTACCTTGTAGACTAGTTGTCCAGTTTATCCAAATGACAAACCAACCTTTGGTGTGTATACTGCTTTTTATTTTTCTCTGCAACAACCAGGCCCTCAATAGTGAAGATTTCATCTTCCAATCATTCGCATTTCTTGGGCAATTTGAGGTTTTTAGACTGTGGTAGCTAACCCATATTCTCTTCTACTTTGGCTGGACAATGGAACCTGCAAGGAGTGGAGTTAAATAGGATGCATGATTCATTTGTCACCTATCTCCTGCATCCAGCAGCATTTGCTGAGTATCCTTGGTGTGTGCGTCCTTGTGTCAGGCTCTGGGAATAGAGACAAGCAGGAAGAGGGGTATGAGGGAGGGGTGGGAATGAAGATAAAAGGGAGGGAGGCCTTCATGGATCAGTGATAATGAAGTTCCATGAAACTGAGAAGCACATAATGCAGCCCTCTGCACCTGAGGTTAAACACACACACACACACACACACACACACACACACACACACGCACGCGTGCATTCAGACAAGACATAATGTCAAAGACAGATAAGAGGTAGTCCCTGCTTTCAAGAAGCTCAGAGTTGTGGGTGAGACACATGCACACACACTAAACTTTTGCACTAGTGAGTGTGACAAAGGACATGAGAGAGAGCTAAGTATAGGGGTCAAAGGAGGTGCACCTATCCCTGCCCAAGTGGGTCTGGGAGGGCTTCCCAGACAAGGATGACCAGGAATTCACAGGTAGAGAGTAGGGGCAGCAGTGTTGACATATACAGAGTTGTGAGAAAACAAGGCTCATTTAGGAAGGGGCAGGACTATGACAGAGAAGCAGAAGTTTGAGATTTCGTGGGAAGGCGGTAAAGAGGAGACAAGATGCGAAGGGTGGGGAGAGGGCAGGTTGGGCTGGGAGATGCTGAGGACTCTCTCAGGCAGGGGCTTTTGGAATTGAGAGAAGGAGACTGATGGGAGAGGAACAGGACAGATGGTAGGAAAGGACTCAGAGGCTGACCAAGGTGAGGGTGAGGTCAATGTCAAGACAGCCACCTGGCTTTGGAACTTCTGCACATAGTGTTGGTCTCAGAGTCTGCTTTTAGGGAGCCCAATCTAAGATAGTTGGTACCCAGAGTGGTGCTGAGAATCAGGCTTTAAAATGTGATTATGTGCCAGCTGGCTGGTGGTGAGGACCCCATTGCAAGTGGGAGGTGAGCACAGAATGCCCCGGCGTACTCTAGAGGTGCAGTGGCTAAAAGTATACCCTGGTGAACCGGAATGGGATACTCATGGGAGGCAATGCGGGCTGATGTATTATCTCTGGCATTTAAGGGAAGTAAGAGGGAAATGGTAACTATGAGAATATAGAATTGGGTAGCTATTGCTGAGAGCCACTGATTTGTTGAGAAGAGATAACAGCAGGCACTGGTAATTAATCAACAATTTAAGGCAAAATGGGAGGGCAAGAGAGCCTTGCCAGCTAATTTAAGGAAACACTCATCTTATTCTGCCAGAGGGCAGACAGGGAAGACAAGACATAATTGTAAGAGTAGTAGGACTTCAGAGGCTAAGCTTTTGGTTCCAGTGAGGCCTTGCACGAGTCTAGGGTACTTGAGATGAACATCTGGGTAAATATAATACAATTGAGGACCTTGAACTTTCGGGTTCCTCTGAACCGGGTGAGCAGAGGTGGCCCAGTCCCCACTCTTAGAAGACAGTTGTCCTCTCCTTAAAACAACGATTAACTCCCTTGGGATTTATCGCCATTTCTCTTCTTGGCAACCAGACCAATAGCAAGAATCATATCCCAGAGGACCTAACAGGGAAGATGCTGGGCCTGCTAGGGGCCAGGATCTGGCTAGTTGGTTATACGAATAGAAGGAGTTGGGAGGCTCTGGATGAAGGGAAGCGGAATATGAAGGTAGGTAGACAAGAGTTTGTTGATATGGTCACACATACAGGATTGAACATGGCAAAACTCCAGGAGACTGTGCTAATATACTTCTGGGATGGCTTTTGGAAACTTGGCAAAAGTGATGGCCCCCACAAAGTAAAATAGACACGACAGACTGCTGTGGTAGATAGCGCAGAGGGGTCAAGAGGCTTAGAGATTGAGTGGATGTACTCTGGAAGGTTGGGAAAAGTCAGCTGGGTTCCATGGCAGGGCCAAGGGGACAATCTATTTACCAAAGTGATAAGGAATCACTGAGGAGGGGAGGGCAGGCATTGGTAGCATTGAGGAGTTCAGTGGAGCAGGGCTGTTGTGCATAAGAGATGCTGCTACAGTACAGAGCTCTCATGTAGCAATGGGGAATGATAGAATCCCAAATGCTGGGGGCTAAGGAGCAGTGCTGAAGTCTCAGAAGCAAGGTGGGCCTATCTATAGGCACGAGCAGCAACGGCGAAGTACAGTAGGAGGGCTCCACCTGCGTAGTACTACACAGGTGGTTAAGGACCACAGTCTTCGTTACAAAAGGGATGGGTGGCCAACAAAGGGAGGCTGGGTCCCCGGAGGAAGGGCCCTGCAACTCAGTAAGCAACCGTGCTCTGTAATAATGACCCCAGACCTTTCCCAAGGCTGCTTATGGTCATTTACTCGGGTAACCACACACTGGAGAGACTATTCAGACTTTACCAAAATCTGAAAAACACTTTCAGACTTTTCACAGAGTCTGAATGACTTCAATACCCAGAGATCAAAGTGGCGTCGTAGCTCTCCTAGAATGGGGGCATATGAGGTCCATGTAATATGTGGGTCTTGGCTTGGATCTAGCCCATGGAGGGGGCTCCCCTGGACCCATGGATGCTCAGTGCCCCAGGCCCTAAATGTGCACTTGGAATGGACTTGCTCTGTAGTTTGCAGAGCCCTTACATTGGTTCCTTGTCCGGTGGGATAAGAACAGTTGTAGTGAGAAAAGCCAAGTGGAAGGCTCCGAGCCTTCCCTCCTCCCTGGCCAAGATACATAAAACAAGAGTACCTGACCCTGAGAGGGTTAGCAGAGATTCCTGCTGTCCTGCTTAATTTACAGCCTGGCATCTTCCACACCTTGGTGGATTCTGATGGACAACAGGGGATTATCCTGTACCTAAACAATGGTAAACTGTGACCTGGCCAGTTAGGCTGTCAATCTAGCCTTTTCGTACTGGTCAGACCTGGCTCGGTGACATAACCCTTACTCAGACACATTACAAAGCAGCTGGACACTAATCCCAAGGCAGGGACCTCAGATACTCAGCACAGGCACTCGGATGATACAATCCTGAAACATTTACCACAGGTATACCTCAGACCACTTCCAATGCTTACACAACAGGAAAGTCGAATTGTCACCAGTCCATCAGCTTCACCCAGAGTTTGCTTTTTCGGATATGGGATAGAAACAACTCTGTCTCTTGGCTTTGATGGAACTTCCCGAACTCTCTTTCCTTGCACCTCATTCCCAAGAGTTTACTTAGAATTTGTGCTAGATTAGTTTCCCTGTTTGGTAGTGAGACCTTTTGCTCAGCCATCAAATTCTGGTCTTGAATGGTCTATATTTTAACACCAAGAAGTAGCCCTATTGTGCTGCTGAGCTAGGTGTGCTGTCCTTGTTGGAGAAGATTTGTGCAGTCTGGACAGGTGATGCATGAATATCAGTCTGGCAGGTGAGTGCCATACCCACCATGAAGCAGGAGCAGAGCCAGTTTGGATTCGCATGGGGTGGATCACAATATACATATGGTAGATGGCCTTGTCCTGGGATGATGTTATTTCTCTTACTTTATGTTACAGGATAGTGCAAAGGGACCCGGGCTATCTGGACATTTGTAAGAATGCCACATTGGTTTACTAGATTGATGGGAACATGTTCATTGGACTGGATGAGCAAGAAATGGCAGGGAAATGGAAGTATTGGTATGACATGTGCTCTCCATATGGCTGGAGGTAAATTCTATGAAGACACAGGGTACTTCTTTGTCTGTGAAAGTTTTAGGGAGTCAGTCAGAGGCACCCTGGAATGTCCCTTCCAAAGGCTGATTATTGGCTCCGGCACCTCCTAGCAAAAGCAGCACAGGGTGTTGAAGGCTTCTGTGGGCTCTGGAGGTAGCATACACTGCATGTGGGTATACTAGCTGATACGGACATGTACTAGTTGGTGGGATAAGTCTGGCAGCTTTTATGGCAGCTCAATGTGTGAAAGGGCATTGTAGCAGGTCCTGGCTGTAGTACAGGTAGGCTGCCCATTGGAACATTTGACCTGGTAGATGCTCTGGAGCTAGCAGTTGGGCAGCCAATGACAGAGGCTGGCTGATGCAACATGGCCAAGTCATTCTGCCATTTGTTTGTTTAGTGCCTCTTCACAACACCCTGAGCCTGACACAGCCATGAGCCAGGGCACAGATGGCTTGGTAGTCAGAGCTCAGGTCTGATCCCAGATTCCACTCACCCTCTTGTTCAGACACCCTTGGGAACTACACCCAAGGACATGACTGTATCCTTTGTAAGCAAACTCTAACCAACCTTTGATTAGCAGTTTACCACACCTCTCTGTAAGGGAAGTACAACAGGATTCTGTGTTCCCACTTAACAGGTAAGAAAACTGAGGTATAACTGGCTCGTAACAGATGTTAAGGGTCTTGTTAACGATCATCCAGTAAGTCATTCATTTATGTATTTACCAGTTATTTAGTGAGAAACTTCTGAAACCAACACTATTCAACACCAAGGTATCATGGCAAAGTAGAGTGGGTGTAGGGCGAAGAGAAAGTGGATGCCAACTGGTAATTCTAACACTGTGGGGTAAGTGTTAGTAGGGGTGTAAGTGTAGAGTGCTGGGTGAACATGGGAGTGGGTAGGGGTGGGTGTGGGGGAGAGAGAGAACAGACTAGCAGAACTTGATGTGGCTCTGAGGGTTGGAGCCAGAGATGGGGACACAGAAGGGTCCAGACTCCTTGTCAGTAGCTCCTGCCCCAGGGCAGCTGTCCCCAGAGTTACAACAATGGGCAAGGCCCCAGGCCATTTCATTAGGGAGGTTTGTTTCCAGATTCATCCTCTAAGCCCTATTAAGTCTCTTACTTAGTGGGGAAGCAGCAAATCAAGATGACATTTCAAAAGCAGTGGCCTGGCCTAGTCCTGGAGGAACAGCTAAATCCTCACCCATATTAAATACCTGCTCCTCAATAGCAGCGTCTGGGCCATTTAGGAAAATTAAAAGGAGAAAGATGAACGGAGAGTGGGGAAATTAAAAACAAGTGTAATAGTGTTGCTAGTCCTGTGGCCATTAAGAGACCTCACATATGGCCTTTTCACTTTATCCTTCTCTTGGCTTATTCAGAGGGTTGTTGATTATGAAAGTGGTTCTGCAAAGAGGTGCTTGGGTTTCCAGCTCTGTCATTAGGCCAGCCAGGTATCTGGCTGATGGCAGGCCCAAGGCTGCCTGTTTCACAGTACATGTGCTGCAGACTTTGTACCGGAAAAAAAATCACCCTGTAGAAAGATTTCAACAAGGCAGCAGAATTTGGGGTTTGTCTTTACTTAAGTAAAGCCAACACACAGCAAAGAAACTGGCTGACAAACATGGGAAGGAAGGGAGTGGGCACCAGATATATGGGGTTGGAGGGGGACCTGATTCTGGGAGCTGGGCACATAATGCGATGCATGGGTGATGTGATGTGGAGTTGTACATCAGGAAACTATCTAATTGTTACCAACCAATGTCACCCCATTAAATTTAACAATAAAATATAATAATATTAAAAACAAAACAAAACAAAACAAAAACATGGGAAGGAAGATCTACCATCACTGTTCATCAAATAGTGCTACATTAAAAGAACAGTGACACACCATTTTGAACCCACTGGAATAACACAGGTTAAGGAAAGAGAAAATTTTGGAAGCTGGTATGGCTCAGTGGGTTAAGCGCTTGCTTTGCAGCCCCAGAGCCCGAGGATCGAATCCTGGCCCCGGCCCATGTGGACCCATATGCTGAACTGCGGAGTTCCCCCAGTTCAGTTCTTGCCGGGGCCTATGTGAGAGGCTCCTGGGCCAGTTCCTGCCCTGTGCAGCCCCACACCCACCTTTGGAGTGAAACTATGTGGGAAACTAATACTGTCAGCTATGGAGACTGCTCTGGGCCCTCCCCCTTCTCTCTGTCTTTCTCTGTCTGTCTCTTTCTCTGTCAAAAACAATAAAAAGAAATCTTAAAAAAAAAAAAAAAAGAGAAAATTTAAGTGCTTCTGAGGCCATTGTAAAAGGACATGCTTGTGCATTGCTGGTGGAAGTATACAATGATGCCAACTTTTTGGAGCGCACATAGGCCAAATACATCAAGATTTTTAATATGTAGTATTAAGGATTAAAAAAATGTTGCAATAGCTGGTATAATAATTCTACTTTTAGAAATAGATGCTAAGGAGATATCAGAAATATAGACAAAGAATTAGGCAGGAATGTGTTCATTGCAATGTGATTTCTAGTATTAAAAGAGAAACTTAAATGCCTAACAGTAAGGGATTGCTTATGTCAAAAATGGTACATCCATAAAAAGAAATGGTAGTCAGTTGTTTCAAATAATCTTTATGAAAGATAAACTATGTAAAATATTAAGTTAAAGAAGGGTACAAAATACTTTATATAGCATAAATTCTTTCAACTCTTTCTCACACCCACACCTCCCCCAACCATACCCACACCCACACCCACACCCACACAATAAATCTGTCTTAATACTTGTAGACCTTGACTTAACTGACCAGTCAATTGAACTCACGAGTTGGATTAACTGACACTCTTATTTCTTCTGTAAACAAAGCATTTGGTGCCCAGGGCACTGGGAAAGATAGTGGTAAATCAGGTTCTCATTTTTGCTTCTTACCAAGAGTCCATTATATAGTATTCTCTTAATACTCTGCCGATTTCAGTTTGAGAATACATTATGGAGGATTTCTGTTTCTGTACTTATACATGGGCTGGGCCCATTTCTTTGGTATGTGCAGACAGATTTGGGGTAAGGGTTAAAGCTAGCCTTGAAAAGGGGGCTGAGAAACTTTCTTTACTATGTGCTGATTGTATAGCCTGAGAATAATCCGTTTGCCAAAGGCTTGGTACAATTGGTCTAACATACCTAACCTGGACTTTTTTTTTAGGGTAGATCACTAACTGTTTTTTCTGTATCTTCTATGGATATTGGTCTATAAATGTCTTCTGTGTTTTCTTGAGCCAACTTTGTAGTTATATTTTGCTAGGAAAACATAACATTGTTTGTTTACTTGAGTTTTTATTTTATAGGTATATTATTCTGTACATTCTCCTTTATGGTTGCTTGTATTTATCATCAGAAAATGTGATTTAAAATTTTAGTAACATAAATATCTATTTTAATAAGCACACACTGTATGTCAGGCACTGAGCTAAGTGGTTTAAACAAATTCACTCCTTACAACAGCCCAGTGGTATAAGAACTATTATTATCTATACATTACAGATGAAAACAAACAGGGGACAGTAATTGTCTAAGAGCATGCGATTTGTAGGTGGTGAAGCCGTGATTTGAACCTATGTTTGTCTGATTGTAAGCCCGTGTTCTTATCCACTAGGTTAGATGCTTGAGAAAAATTTTGGACGAGTGGACAACAGACAAACGAAATCATTCCACAGTGGGGCCGCCCTGCAGTTTGAGGCAGTTGCGCTGGTTCAAGCCCAGGTTCTGGGAATTTTTCATTGTCTTCCTGGGCCTGTTTCCTGAGCAGGAGCTGCTTTAGGCCTGAACTGGCTGTCACATGACATGACACTTCATGTTTCCACCTCTGTTAAGGCAAACTGAATTCTGCGTAAGTGGTTATTTTCTAGAGAAATGAAGCCCACTCCTGAAAGCACCGCAATATTCAGCCACTCTCAACGGAAACTTTAGGAAAAGTTTTGTTTAATTCTGAGTTTTCTTTTTGAAGTTGAGAATGTAATTTAATTTTTTTCATTTTTTAAATTGCAATTTTTTTGAGATAATTGTAGCTTTACATGCAGTTGCAGGAAATAATACCGATTGATCCCTTGTGTATCTTGTCCAGTTTTCCCCAGCGGTAACATTTTGTAAAACTATAGTATAGTACGTATCACAATCAGGATAGTGACATTTATGCACTCCATCAATACTATTTGGACTTCTCTAGTATTATTTGTATTCATTTGTGCATGTGTATTAAGTTCTATACAATTTGATCACCTGAGTAGATTCATGCTTCCCTTTAAATAGCTCCAACATTACAAGGATCTCTCATGTAGCCCTCTTTTTTTTTAAGATTTATTTTTATTGTTTTTGACAGAGAGAGAGAGAGAGAAATAGAGAGATACAGAGACGGAGAGAGAGAGAAGGGAGAGGACCCAAAACAGTCTCCATAGTTGCACATAATTGGTTTTTCCACATAGTTTCATTCCACAGGTGGGTGCGGGGCTGCACAGGGCAGGAACTGGGCCAGGATCTCACCCGGTGAGAACCTAACTGCGGGCACTCCCCAGTTCAGCATATGGGTCCGCTTGGGCTGGGGCTGGGATTTTATCCTCAGTTCCCAGTGCTGCAAAGTGAGCGCTTAACCCACTGAGCCATCCCAGCTTCCCCTGCCCCATGTTTTTAATTACACAATTATACATCATCATCAGATTATGTAGTAAACCGATGAATTGGATTATGTATTAATGTGATCTTCGGAAGGCTGAACTTGGAATTAGGGGGATGTTACTACCATATATAACAATACATACATACACCAACACACGCACACATATTTATGCGTACATATACAGGAAGCATTATGGAATAGGACTCACACTATTAAGTCTTAATAGGGGTCATATAAAAGAAGAGTGCTCCAGTGTCAAATAACTTTGAAAAACTGTACTGTGTTTCCCTCTTGGAGATCCACAAAGCACAATAGCATATTAAATTCTCTACAAAACCCGACAGTGAAAAAACTTATTTGGTTTCTTGCAGCATTTCCAAAACTTAACTTATTTCATCTCTAAAAAGCTTCCCACCAAACAAAACTTTGGGAAAGGTAGAATAAGGGGAAAAGAACATGGACAGGATTTGGAACTAAAAGACCTGGGTCTGACTCCCATGTCGTCACTATGTGAGCCGGGCATGTTATTAAGGACCTATAGGAGTAGCCTTTGAACATGGATGTAAGCAAGAGATGATGGCAACTTTCAGAGGTTTCTCAGAAGTGAAGTGAAGTTATGTATAACTCTGAGTTTTCTTTTTGAAGTTGAGAATATAATTTAATTTTTCCATTTTTTAAATTGAAAATTTTTGAGATAGTTGTAGATTTACATGCAGTTGTAGAAAATAATACTTACTCATTGATCCCTTGTATATCTATTTCCTACATTTGCAGAGAGTATCTTGTCTTAGAGGAAAAAGAAAACAAAAACCAAGTATGTAGTGCTTCCTTGAGACTTACTATAGAACTACAGATATGAAGACAACATGGTACTAGCACAAGGATAGACAAATATAGTGATGGAAGAGATTTGAGACTATGCATATGTGGACATTAATTTATGGCAAAGGTGGTACTGCAAAGCCGCAGAGAAAGGTCTCTTCACAGTTAACCATGCTGGGAAAACTGGGTATCTATCTGAAAAAAAAAAGGGGGAGGGGACTCGACTTTTACCTCACATCATACACAAAAATCAAATCCAGATGTGCTGGTGTATCTAAATGAGAAATATAAAACACTGAAGCTTTGGGAAGATAAAGATAGGACAATATCTTCATGACTTTGGGGGTAGTGAAAATTTTCTATTATTATGCAGTCCATAAAAATCACTAAACATAAAGAAAAAAGACTACATTAAAATTAAGGACTCCAGTTCATCAAAATATACCCTAAAGAGAGAGGGAAAAGTGAAGTGACAGATGGAAGAAGATACTTGAAACTCATATAGTAGAAAGAGTCTATATTCAAAATTGATAAAGGGCTCCTAAAATCAATAAGAAAAAGACAAGCAACCCAACAGAAAACTAAGCAAAGGACTTAAAGAGGCAGCTCACAAATGCTGACATCCAGATGTCCAATAAACATGTTAGAAGCAGATCAACTTTATTAGTAACAAGGGAAATGGAAATTTAAGCTGTGATAAGATACCCATTAGAATGGCTAAAGTTAAAACATCTGGCAACAACAAGTCTTGGTAAGGATGTGGAACAATGGGAACTCCTCTGCATTGCTGGGGTGGGAGTGGTATGCTGGTATAACCACTATGGAAAAGTGTCTGGTAGAATTAAAGATACTCAGCCTGTGCCCCAGCAATTCCTTTCCCAGAGATCCACCCCGAAGAAATGTATAACTGTGTGTGATACTGTGAATTAATACATACATATTTTGATCTTCATCCCTGGATCCTGGTCAGAGCTCCTAAAACCTTTGTAATTTCTTTTTAAAGATTTATTTTTATTGTTTTTGACAGAGAGAGAGAAAGAGATACAGAGACAGAGAGAAGGGGGAGGGCCCAGAGCAGTCTCCATAGTTGCACATCATTGGTTTTTCCACATAGTTTCATTCCACAGGTGGGAGTGGGGCTGCACAGGGCAGGAACTGGGCTGGGGTCTCATCCCGCTGAGAACCGAACTGGGGGCACTCCCCAGTTCAGCATATGGGTCCACACGGGCCGGGGACGGGATTCGATCCTCAGTCCCCGGGGCTGCAAAGTGAGCACTCAACCCACTGAGCCATGCCGGCCTCCCCACCTTTGTAATTTCTTAAGCAATAAAGGTGCTAGGAACATCTTTTGTTCTAAAATTTGGCCTTTGACTCCAGTTCCTGACACAGGGCTCCTAAATGCCTTGGAATTTCCTGGGTGACAGGGGTTTCTTTTGTTCTAATGAGGTGTCTCCTGGATGGGGACTGGTTACTAGGAAGACCAAACCATGATTAAAAGCTTGGAACTTCCAGTTCTATGGGCCCCCTCTGGGGCGGGGAGAGGGGATGGAGATGGAGTGAATGAGAGTTAATAATTAATGGTGCCCACACGATAGGGCCATACAAATCCCTGAATGGTAGGTTTGGAGAGCTTCTAGGTTGGTGAACGTGTCCCCATGTCAGGACGGTGGCACACGCCCGTACCATGGGGACGGAAGCTCCTCACCCTATGTACCTCTTCATCTGGCTCTTCATTTGTATCCTTTCTCATATCCTTTATTTAGATAAACTGGCAAACATATGCTTCCCTGAGTTCTATGAGCCATTATAGCAAATTTGAGAACTGAGAAGGGGGTCTTGGGAACCTCTGATTTGTAAATAAGTTGGACATAGTGTGGGTAAGTTGGGGGCCCACTACTTGCAATTGGTGTCTGAGGTGGGGGCTGTCTTGTGGGACTGAGCCCTTAACCTCTGGGGTCTGATGCTAACTCCAGGTAGACAGTGTCAGAGCTGAATTGAATTGTAGGACACCCAGCTGGTGTTGGAGAAGTGGTTGTTGTAGGGAAAATGCCTGTGTAGTGGGTGGCCAGAAATGCTCCCTAAGTGTACAGATTAAAAGGGCTTTTCCTATCTCTGTGCTCTACGATAGATAGAAAAATGCTAATTAACAGCTGTATAAGCAAAGTATGGTATAGTCACACACGGGAATATTATACAACAATGAAAATGAATTAAGTTATATGTAACAACCACAATCAATTTAAAACATACAAGGCGATCTTTAGAAGCCATACGTACTGTCTGATTCCATGAACTAATACTGTGAGGGTGAAGAAAGGGAAGGTTATGATTGGAAAGGGACCTGTGCTGCTTTGGAGTCCAGGCAGTGTTCAGTTTTTGGTTTGGGTGAAGAGCACTTAGATATTCACTTTATAGCAATCGGTTAAGTCATACACTGATGCTTTAAGCATTTTCTGAATGTGAGTTATATTTACCACACAAAAAAATCTTTTTAAAAGTCTCAGTAATTTAGAAACACCCATTTGAGTGGCTGAGCCAGGTAGACTGTAGGAAGTGAGAGCTGGTTGACTGTAGGAGGTGAGGCCAGAGAACTTTTTTTTTTTTAAGATTTATTTTATTGTTTTTGACAGAGATAGAGAGACAGAGAGAGAGAGAGAGAGAGAGAGAGAGACAGAGAGAAGGGGGAGGGCCCAGAGCAGTCTCCATAGTTATACATCATCAGTTTTTCAACATGGTTTTATTCTATACAGGTGGGCGGGGGCCACACAGGGTGGGAACTGGGCTGGGGGCCTCCTGCACGGGAGGCACGCCCCCTTGAGCCAGGGGCCAATCTGGGGG
>PVKE010008969.1:16520-46265 GCA_004027555.1 Craseonycteris thonglongyai | reverse complement strand
AAAAAAAAAAAAAAAAAAAAATAATGGTTTTGTGATGGACTGAAATATACTCTCTCCATCTCTCTCCCAGGTTCACAAGTAGAAAGCTATTAAAATAGTTTGTCAATGTCTGGAACACAAATTGGTCTGTGTTTATTAATAAGCAGGATAACTATTGCATTAAACACTAACTCACATGTGTGTGGTTAGCTCTCATCTTTCATTTCCTTGCTCAACGTGGCTTGTTCAGTAAGTTGACTAAGGGTCTGAAATCTCAGGGTTCCTTTATCATTTTTTTATCCTTTTATATATTGCAGAAATCCATAAGGTGGATGAAGTCCTATAGTCTAGATTTAGTATTGGGAGAAACTGGCAGTCTCATTGAAGCCTTGAGCCTAAGATATATGCTGCAAACCTACTTTCCCAAAATGCTGATCTGCTGTGCAGCCCCGCACCCATTTGTGGAGTAAAACTAATGCTGTCAACTATGGAGACTGCTCTGGGCCCTCCCCCTTCTCTCTGTCTCTCTCTGTCTCTCTTCTGTCTGTCCCTGTCCCTGTCAAAAAAACAATTAAAATAAATCTTTAAAATGCTGATCTGAGGAGCACTGAGAACTCTGGTCCCATTAACAGTGTACTTTTGTTTCCATTTTATATTACTGATTGAGTCCACTTCTTCTGTAGGACCCTCAAAAAAAAAAGGAGATTCTTGGGTCTTGGGATGTAATTCCATTTTAGTACTAGCCAAACTATAACTAAATGTTACCCAAATATTCATTTACAAATAATATACCAAAAGTGACATCAGCAAGATCTCAGAATAGGAGATCTCAGTCCTCACCCCCAAGCCAAAACAATAATAAAGTCCCACCCGGGTCCCAGGGAAGCCATGGCCCCAGTGCCTGGGAGCTGACACCCATCATAAAGTTTGCACTGCCCCTGACACTCACGAGCACCACCACACATGCACCAGGTGTCACTGCAGCTGCGCGCGCACACACACACATACACACACCCATGAGCCCAGGTGCCTGCTACAGCTGCGTGTACATCCACATGAACACCAGTCCCAACCTGCATGTCCCCTTCAGACTATGCCACTGCCCACCCGAGAACTGGATTCCTAAGCCTCCCCCCAACATGGAGCCAGATACGAAGTCACCACTCACCTCACCCCACTGGTGTCCTTGCGCCCACCCACCAAAGGTCTTTCTCTACCTAGGCCAGTCCATAATAATTAAAAGGGATGACAGCTTCTTCAAATGGGAAGACAGTAACACAAGGAAAATGAAAAGCCAGAACTTAATTGTCAGAACTTATATGGGCAATCTAAAAAATCAAGTTTGTAGGAAGCAGGGAGTAGAATGCTGGTTGCCAGGGGCTGAGGGGTTGGAGCAATGGAGACATGTTGGTAAAAATCAATGTACAGCACGGTGACCACCGTTAATAATACTGTATTGTATGCTCACAATATGCTAAGAGAGTAGATTCTAAGCACTCTCACCTAAAAAATAAAAGGTCACTATGTGAACTGATGGACATGGAAATTAGTGTAACTGTAATAAATATTTCATAATTATATGTATATATAAAACATCCCATTGAACATCTTAAATATATAATTTTTATTAAAAATTAAATAATTGATTAAAATATAGAGCTATTTTTAAAACAAATAATTAGAGGGAGATTAAAGCCTTAAATGGATATGAAAAAGAAAGATTAAAAATTAATAAACTAAGCATTTGAATTTAAAAAGTTAAAAAAAAAACGGAATAAACATAAAGAAAATAAGAGCATAAATAAACAAAATGAAGAAATTAGAGAGGATAAGAACCCCATTGTGCCTAAACTGGCATCCTTAAAAGGCAATGTATTCTCCTGTGTTCAAGAAAATAATCTGTACACAAAATTTTCAATAAATGTATAACTTTCTTTAAAAAATAATAATAGGTGAAAGCTGGGATGGCTCAGGGGGTTAAGCATTCACTTTGCAGCCCCAGAGCCCAAGGATCGAATGCCAGGCCCAGCCTAGATGGACCCACATGCTGAACTGGGGTCTGCCCCCAGTTCAGTTCTTGCCGGGGCCTATGCAGGAGGCTCCCGGCCCAGTTCCTACCCTGCGCAGCCCCGCACCCACCTGTGGAGTGAAACTATATGGAAAACTAATGCTGTCAACTATGGAGACTGCTCTGGGCCCTCCCCCTTCTCTCTGTCTCTTTCTGTCTCTCTCTCTCTCTGTCAAAAAACAAAAATAAATCTTTAACAATAATAATAATATCCAAATATGAAATGAAAATTATTAATACAACATAAATATCCCAATCCATATTAAATATCTAAATGTTATAACATATTCAAATCATCTGAAATGCAGGTCAGTCTGATCACAAGTTTTACTATCATGTGGGATTTCCTAGCATTTTGATGAGTTACTTGAGAATTAATTATATAACTCATTTTTATGCCTTCTTTTTTAGAAATTATTGCTTTAAATATATGTCTAATCAGTAGAACTTTCAAAACCAATCAAAGTAAAAGGTTGGTGTTTAAATGTGTTTTTCTTCTGAAGCAGGTGTTCTCGTTGACATACTATAACCTGATTCACAAATATAAGATCAACATAAAATTGCAGGTATTGAAGGAAGGGAAAATTTTAGAGTGGCAATATATATGATAAATTGAAATACAATATTCACATATTAAAGCGTAGCATTACTATGCGCCTTTCTTCACAGGGTACCCCCTACTCTAGTTTTGTACTGGGGATTCATGAATCTTCATAAGTGACTATACACATATATACACATATAATTTATTCACAGAAATGTCCTAGAGAGTAGTCATTTGAATGGCTACGTTATCTTTCATGACAAGGATGTCTGTGCCTAACAATATCCATTATCCTTGAAACACAACTAAAGTAGATTTCTCAGACCCGTACATCTAGAGAAGCCATATGACTGACTTCTGGCCAATGAAATATGTGTTGAAGAGTGATATATGCCACTTCCAGGCCTAAACCCCTAAAACCAGAATCGTGTAGTAAATAGTTAACAACAGCTATTGGGAGAGGGGGTATGAGTACTGGTTTGTAGCATTTGCCAATTTCCATGCTATCAATACTCCCACCATCATGGCTAATTTCAAGGTATCGACATAACATGACTGAATATGGAGGTGGCAAAGATGTATTATGTTACAAGTGCTACCATACAGAGACAATAGATTAAATAAGCTCTAGATATTAATCAAATGTAGTACTATAATTAAAAGTTTTGCTTTTAATATAATTGACTTAATTGTAAGTTTATATAACATAATTTTCCAAAACGGTCATATTTAAAAACCAACTCACAAAATTCCTCAAACTGTAGCCATTCGCTCTCACAAGGCGGCGCTCGCGTTTCACCCAGAACCACTCGTCTGTGGCAGTGCATGTTCTTCCTCTCCTAGTTCCCTAGCCCAATGTCGAGGAGTCAGGTAAAGTTTGGGGATCCACAGATTCATCAGAGCGCCCCACCCAAAACTTACTGAATCAGAATATGCATTTCAATAAGATGCCTGTGTGATTAACATGCAAGTTTGAGAAGCATGAAACTATTACTCTATAAAGAGAGACTTGGCAAATGCTTTAGCACTCAAGAAAAGAGAGAAAAAGAACACAAACAAAATCCACAAGTAGTCTCATGGAAAAAATCAAAATGTTTTAACTTTAGTATTGTTTTCATCTTTTATTACATATATATCATATGTATATATATTTATTTATTTATTTATTTATTTATATATATACACACACACACACACATATATATATATATACATATATAGTATTTTCAGTGCTTACAGCCTCTGAAGGTTTTAGCCTAGCTCTTGTGTTATGTCTAAGACTTTGAACTTTATCTTATAGGGAACAGGGAATCATTGAGTGAGAGAATGACATGGTTAAGTCTGAATTATAGGACCCACCCTCAGGTACATGTATGGAATGTCAGACTGGAAAGAATGGTGCTTCCACAGTACTGTTAATCCTGTGTAGTTTTGTCTGATCCATAGTTGCTTAGAAACAGAGGATGGTGTAAGGGCTCCTTCACTCTTCTGTTATGAAAAAACTTATTCCTTCTTTATCCCAACCATCTCCTCTGGTATTATAAATATAATTTCCTTTCCTCTGATCCTAAAGACCTCTTTGTCCCTCTGACTGGAACCAGGGTTATAATGACAACCCTCATTTCAAATTCAAATAGAGCTTTGTTTCTAGTGTAGAGACGACACTGAATCTGGATAAGCATGGTCCACTCTAGCTATGAGGACTCTGGGTCTGACAAGATGCTAGATTAGAAATAGTGCAGACCTAATGATTTCAAAGTAATTACAGATTCACACCCACCTCTGTCATTTGGGGAAGGAGACTAGAGGGGGAAAGAGGTCAGAAGAGACACAATGATGGATCTATGTTACTGCTCCTGCTCACCCAGTGAGTCTCAGGGGACCACCTTTCCCCAGGCTCCGTCCCTGTGGTCCCGGAGGAGCTCCTCCACCTGCCATTCCAGTGGAGGACACATGAGGTTGGCCCTGCCAATCAGGGCACAACAGTAACCCCACCCAGAGACAGATTCTAGGTGATGGCGAACTAAGGCAAGCCAATGAGAACCACACCTATGACTTTTGCAGAAATCATGAGGAAAAATAAAGTCTTCCTACTTTGCATTGGAATTCCTAAGTTCCGATCACATATGCTTAGAGCTGCTGGTGACCATCTTTGCTCCATTGTGACCAGAGCCACCTGACAACGAATTACCCACCAAGAAAAGCAGAACTGCAAGATAAAAGGCACACTGCTGATGTTCTGAAGTCCTGCCTACCTCAGTCATACACGAAGGCCGTCCTAGACTTGGACTTCACTGTGTATGAGTCAATGAATTCCTTTTAGCTTAAGCACAATTGAATTTAATGCATGACATTTGTTATCAAAAAATATCTTTACTACTATAGGGAGATAAAAAGAAAAAAAACTACTCAGACAAATGATGTGGATTGTGTTTGAAACTCTCCGTCCCTGTGTCACAGAGCCTGTGGCACAGACTTGTTAGGCAGAGGGCAGTACCCCCAAAACTGAGCTGATTAAAGGTTGGCATTGAGAGCCAACCTTCACTCTTCTGTTATACTGCCTGGGTTTGTGGCCTGGCTCATCAGTAAGCTGAGTGATACTGAGTGAGTCATTTGACCCCTTCTATGCCTGTTCCCTTGTCTATAACTTGGAGTGAGTGATAGAACCTACTTAATAGGGTTGATACATGACTTAAGTAGGATAATAACAGGAGGTATGTAGAAGACTGACACTGGAAAACATATTTGTGATGGCTATTATTGTTTTTAAGACTTCATGATTTCCTCCCTTCTTTTCCGCGTCCAATATTTCTTCTTCTAAGTTGGAGACTTCACAGTGCTTTGGAGATGGATACACCTCAGTCTGGCCCTCAGGAATCTGTCTGGTGGAGAAGACCTTGTGCCATTCATGAGTTTGGGTTTATGAGCCACATTTGCAAAGATCGAGGTAGAAGAACTAGGAACCCACAAGAAGGGATCCCTCCCCAATTAGGTTCTGTGGAAGGGGATCACTTGGGGCATACACGACAGTCACTTCTGGGTTTGGTGGCAACAATATGGGAAAGGAAACACAGGAACATCCCATATTGATTCCCTCCATACTAAAGCATGGAGCATTTCAGTGTAGCCCAAGTGCAAAGCAGAACAGATGCTTAAATTAACATGACGTATCATTCCTGAGAAAAGTACATTTAAGCTGCACTGGGCTTTTTAAAAAGAACCTCTAATTGCTTCCAACTCCCTAATTCACCTTGAGAATTATGAAATTTGGGGCTTTGTGAATCACCAAAAAGGCTAAAGTGAAATCCTGGTGATTCTATTCTTAGGGTGAGAAAAATCAAGTGAAAAGGCAGAGTTAAGGCTGTGATTAACACGAGACTAGGGTGTTTTGATCCACAAAGGTGAGTCATCTAACATGCCTGCGGCCAGTTGTGGGGACTCTCTCCAAAACCCCATCTATAGCAGTAGACACCCTGACAGGGAGTGTGTTGGCAGTTTCTATACAGCTGAACCACAGAGGTCAAGTGCTGCTGCTTATGGGAACTATTCTGAGCTATAACACTATAGCTTTTGAGCATTATAGCTGGAAGATGAAAACCCAACAGATAAAAGTATGGGTGCAGACACACACATATACATCCACATTCATGGCCCCACATTTCTATTCCAAATCTACACGTATGGTAGATTCACCCACACAAGCATGCACATAGTATACACCACAGAAATACCACACTCACAATATTATTTTCCTACACACATGTTCTCCATGCTTTCATACTAAACAAACATGACACTTGCATACTCGTGTCCCACATGCACACATCCAAGACACAGGCACCGTGTGTGCCAGACCAGATAAGTTGCACCAAATGCACATATCAGCTACACAACCCAGAGAGGCATCCAAAAGCTGCAACTCGATATGTACACACACACACACACACTAAAATTATACTCCAAATTTAACAGACTGCATTTTTTCTTTGAAGAGATGCACACCTTCGTTTTTAATGAAGAAAAACCATAGAGAAGGACAGAAAAAGGGAAATATTTTTAATTTTAAAATTACTGAGAAGGCCCAGGCCATCAAGACTCAACATTTTTTGCACAACCAGGTTAAAGGTGCCCCAGGCGAGCGTCACCACATTTGATTCACCCCACATCACCCCAATGCAGTCTGCTGAGGCAGACTGCATAGATCTCCTCCTAAGGCAGGTCCTCTGGTGTGAAAGTAACCATAGGAAAGCTGTTCTGACTTTACACCCTCGCCAGGAACCCACAGCCTCTGGGGAGAGTCTACAGGGCTCAAGCCCCTAAGTAAGACCTGGTAACATTCGACTCCTGCCCCGATAGTGACAGAAGTGATACCCCATGATAAAGGTCACAACAATTCAAAGTGATTATCCTGTCATGGCTGTCATGTTAGAAGAGAAGAGGAGTCAGAGGAATTCCATTGAATGAGTGACCCTGGGCTGAGTGCCCCAACTACGTTAACTTATTTAGTACTCACAGCATTGAAAGATCCTTCAGATGGACCCATTCAGCATGTTCCACACATTAGACTGAGCAGCTTCTTAACTGCACACAGTTTGGGACTGGTTTTTAACTCGGGTGTCTCTCGATCTCGAGACTTAGCCCTTCTCCACGTATTTGTCTGACCTGTTAGTACCGCAACGGACATCATGTTCATGCACAGAGAATTAGGGTGAGGCCAGTGGGCATCATCACAAAACACAGGAAAAGGAAAACCTTACTATCTCTTCATTCATGTTAGACCAAAAGCATAATTAATACTTATGACTTTTTAAGTTGTGAGCAGGTCACTGCCCTGGCATGTCAATGTTGTATTTTGCCAAATGGGTCAGCTATGGTGAAAATAACCACTTCTGTGAACTAGTGCATAAGTGTCATTCAAAAAGAAAAAGTATAAAACATCCACTTTCCTCACCACAAGATAACCTTCCTCTCATTTGTACCCCTTGAGACAAATGTGTCTCTTTTGTCTTTAACCCCTAATACTGGGCGCCCAATAGGCACAGGGTCCATGTCTATTGAGTAAATAACAGAAGGAATGAATAAAATATACTGTTTTACATAAAACCATGGAATCTTATGGAGTCCCAAAACCTGGCAGCAAGAGCATGTGTATGAAATGGCACATGCTGACCTTGAGAATGAACCTGCAATTTGAAGGCAGTAATGGTGACTCTGACATTACTAACTCATCGTGCAAAAGCTCTTCAAAATCAGAGCATCCTCTCTGAGGAGCGAGATCATAGCCTTCTTTCCAGGAACTCTGTTTCTAATTATCTGAAGGCAATCTTCTGTCCTCTTTAATTATGTAATCCTACTGGTATTTATAGGTTTTCTCTGCACAGATACCACCATAGTCAACAAGGACACAAATACTCTATCCTCCCTAAGAGTTAAATTTCTAAGAGGAAAAGTTTTTAAATTTTGCAAAATTCCCTGATCCTCTAACCTGCTGCTGTTGAAGAAAGTTAAATTCATCATAAAATAAATCAATGAATGAATTTAAAGCAGGAAAGGAGGAAGATGGGAGAAAGAGAAAAGGAAAGAATAAACAATAAAACTAAGGCATACAGGGAAGCCAGGATGGCTCAGTGGGTTAAGCGCTCACTTTGCAGCCCCTGGGACCGAAGATCAAATCCCGGCCCTGACCCGTGTGGACCCATATGCTGAACTGTGGTGTGCCCCAGTTCGGTTCTCACCAGAGTGAGACCCCAGCCCATTTCCTGCCCTTTGCAGCCCAGCGACCACCTGTGGAATAAAACTATGTGGAAAAACCAATGATGTGCAACTATGGAGACTGTTCTGGGCCCTCCCCCTTCTCTCTCTCTCTCTCTCTCTCTGTCTCTGTAGCTCTCTCTTTCTCTCTCTCTCTCTCTGTCAAAAACAATAAAAATAAATCTTTAAAAAAAAATTAAGGAATACATATTAGTTACTACTAATGCACTCTGCTTAACCCATTTCATGCATTATCACATTTGATATGAAAAATACAGTTACTATATTATTGTCTGCATTTTTAAGATAGGTAAAATAAGACTCAGATATATTAAATTGCTCATCCAAGGCTCAGACAGCTGATAGGTTAGAGAGCTAGTTAGGGTGACACTGAGATTCTTGACCCAATACCCATTCTGTCCATCTATGGAGCTTAAGATGTCTCTTTAAGGCAATAGAAAGAAATGTAAAGTTTTGCTTGTTTGGGTTTTATTTTGTTGAAAGCAAAGGAGGGATTAGGGTTTTAAGAACATTAATCTGCAAGCATTGAGTGGATATACTGAGACACAGCAGCATACAACCCTGACAGACCGTCTGGCTGCTATACGAACCTAGGCAAGGGGCATGAAATCTCCACCTAAAAACACTTGACAAAAATTTTCCCAGGAAAACAATTGAAGAAATACCAAATACAAGTTAAATTAGTGTACAGTAAGCGGAAATGAGGATAGAGAAAAAAGATTTGGATTAGGTGAAAATTCTCAGAATGGGGAGAAATTTCTGGGTGTCCCTACCTATTTATTCATTCATTGAGTGTCTACGATGTGGGTAGGTATGAAAGGAAAAAATAACCAAGCAAAGTCACACCCCATTTTTGAGCATCACAGAACCTGGATGGGAGACTAACAAAATAATTTCAGCTGATAGAAGTTTTCCTTTTTAAGATTTATTTTATTATTTAAGAGAAGGTGAGAGAAAAAGAGAGAGAGAAGGTGGGGGGTGGGAGAGTGAAGCAGTCTCCATAGCTGTACATCATAAATTGTCATATGGTTTCATTCCACACAGGTGGATGTGGGGCTGCATCGGGTGGGAACTGAACCGGGTCCTCCTGCATGGGAGGTGGGAACTTTCACCACCATCTTGGTAGTTACCAGTTGTGCCACAGTTCAGCATACAAGGTTACACTCCAAGATTTGATCCCTGGACTTCGTGGTCACAAGGCAAGCTCAACCTGCCGAGCTACTCCAGCATCCCTGATAGAAGTTGTTGATACCTGTCAAGACAGTGATAAGTACAAAATGCCCCAAATGGAATGAAGAGGGACTCCAGGTCTGCTAGAGAAGAGAGGGCCCAGGAATGCTTTGTACAGGAAAAGACACCTTACTGTGTTTTGAAAACCCAACTGAAGGCAGCGAGCGAGGTGAAGGAGAGAAACTGGAAAGAAAGAAAGGAAGTACAATTTAGAGTGGACATGCAAAGAAGCAGGAGCCTGATTGCGTGTTTGACCCGACTTCCCATCTCCATTCCTTCTCTGCAGTCAGGGCCAGGTGTTGACACAATCCCTTCAGAAGCCCCTAGCCGGTGGGTGAACATTTTTATCTTTGCAATTGCTTTCTGTTTACAGGAAGCTTATTAAAGCCATTTGGGGCTGTGGCCTGCCTCCCTATGGCCTCCAGGTATGTTAATCTCACTTTGATCTGAAAGGATAAAATATAATAAAAGAAGGATTTAAACAAAGGTTAGAGCCAGGATGTCCCACTTTGCCACTTGAGCAAATGTTCCATGTGTCCCTTTTTATTAATTCTCTCAGAAGAGAAGGATTTCAGTGGCCATGAGTGGGGAGTTTAAGCATCTTTTCTGGAGTTGCTGTTTGTGCTGGGGGAACCTGCATTTGCACTTTAGGGTCCCTGCTTTGATGGAATGCATTCATTTCCTCCTGGAACAAATGTAAATACTTCTGGAGAGAAACCAAAAAGTTCAGGCTTCCAGAACAACCCTTGTTTATTCCCTAGATGTACAGAGACTCCATCATGGTGCACACTGGTCAGCTGTTAGTGGTACAGTGATTATTTTAAACACTGAATCTGCATGTTCTCAGCCAATGATGGCTACCACATAAGACATCCAGTTGTCAGAACTACCATGTGGCATTACACAGGAAGATGTCACAACCCAGAGCCATGTAATCCGTTAGCACTGGAGATAATGTCCACTATCTCTCTTGTTAATCTTCTAACAAAATATCAGTGTGTGGTGTGTGTGTGTGTGTGTGTGTGTGTGTGTGTGTGTGTGTGTGTGTGTTCCAGTGTAAATGACTTAGTTGATAATGATCATTTTCTTTGAATTACTCTAGGTTCACATATCCTGTCTCCCTTACTTCCTCAAGATGAATCTAATCTTTAAAGATACAACTGTTTTATGCACCATTTATGTGGAAAATCTGACCTGCAGGCCATCCGTGCCAGTTAATTAATTCTCCTTTGCTCACCAGGCAGCCGTCACGGAGGTGGAAGAAGCTCTCATTTTATGCCTCAATTGTGCAGGAAAGGGTTCTTTAGACTAGGACGCCAGAGCCACTCAGAGCTAGCCTCTAAGGGAAAAAACACTGTGAGTTTGGAAAATATTTTCAGCCTCTGTCTTCCTTCTTTTCCATTTGTCCTATATGCCTTCTCTCTCACCATCCTTGGATTGTAAAATTTGTATAATAAATCCTCTATCCACCTATCAAAAAGGCTTCTTTCCATTCATGCATTCCTGCATTCTGTCAGTTCATCAGTCAGTCAGTCATCTGTCCATCTAGTCATCTGTCAGTCACCTATTTTAGTCATTAAATTCTCATTTTTCTACTTCTACATGCAAAAGACCATTCTGAGCTACTTCCTCTTATCCACATCATACCTGTGTATACTTTACTCACAGTACTGCCCAAAACAGATCATTTTAAAATGCCACTGCATCTGTCTTCCACGTGATCAGGAGCCAAGCGTTTTCCCTTCCCGCCCTGAGCTCTTGCTCGAGCCTGTGCCTAGAATATTCTTTCCCTGCTCCTTTGATCCATCTCCTTTTTTCCTGTAGGACTCAGCTTAAATGCCACCTCCTCAGAGATCTAAAATATCTTCTCATTATACCGCCTCTCAACAGCCTGGTATTCATCCCTTCAGCGTATTTATCACTATGTGCAAGTATTTTGTTTATTGCTTTGTTTGCTTTCTTTATCTTTATCCCCAACTGGCTGCTAATTTACCCACAAGAGCGGGCCCACTTGATTTTCACCTTCTGAACACCTGCAATCTACATACAGTGCATTGCATAAAACTGTTACCTAATAAATATTACTAGTGACCAAACAGATGCACATTTTTATCTTGGCATCACTAGCTAACAGTTCATGCAATGGCATTTGATAAATGTTGGCTGCTCAGAAATAAATGGATTCTATCAAATGTAGACTGTAAACTGAAAATACCTGGAGATGAATCCATTTCTATTTTCCATTTTATTTGACACTAAGATCCCTTCCCTCCCTCCCCTCCCCCTTCTCCCCTCTCCTTCTCAATAAATGGTAGATAGGTAGGTAGGTAGGTAGGTAGATGATAGGTAGAAAGATGATAGATGATAGACAGCTAGAGAGAGACACAGAGATAGAGATAGGTATGCAGAAAATATATCACTCTGTTACCTGAAATCCTTTGGAGACATCTGATGTTCTAACACTACTCGGAAGCCATCCTAGGTGACAGGGATAATGTTGTTTTAGCAAAGCATAAACCATGAAAGTACAACTGGCTGAATTCTTAACACTTGCATGCGAGCTCCATATTTATATTAAAAATATGGGTGAGAATGGACAGAATGTAACATTTTAAAATGGAAGTCACTCACCGCTTACTTTTGATATATTGCTTTAATTGGCCTCAGGAGGGAATTTTGACAGAGGGAAATTTGCAAAGTGTGAGTGGGGCATTTGACCTGGAAGCTAATTCTCCCATGTATATGATGGAATGTTCAGCAGCTCTCCTTCCTCACTGCCTATTAAAATCATCTGTGGTTCTTGGGTTATGAACCTAAATCAGGCTCCAAAAAGGCAGAAAGTGTTGCTCATCTTCTGAAGCAGAATGTTAAACAGAGTTGAATGAAGAAAGCAGAGGAAGAGAGATGCCTTGGGAGCTACTGGTAATAATGGGTGATACCTTTCCACTCCATCTCAAAACTTCCCATGATGCTTGGGCTCAGGAGAAAAGATCCAACAGAGAACCAGATTGTTAACACATTTTGTCTTGTAAAACGAAGATCACATCACAACAGGCAAAAACTGAAAGCAACCTAAATGTCTATCACCAGGCATGTCAACAGATAAAATGTGGTTGGTCCCTGCAGTGGAATACTGCTCAGCAGTAAAGAAGGAATGAACTACTAACACACGCTGCATCATGGGTGAACCTCAGAAACACCGTGCTAAGTGGAAGAAGCCATGTATACAAGAGACCACATACTGGGAAATCCATTTATAGAAAATGTCCAGAAAAGGCAAATTTATAGACAGAATGTTAACTAGTGGTGGCCAGGAGTTGGGGTTAGGACTGGGGGGTCGACTATAAATGGATGTGAGGCATCATGTTAGAGGAGTAAAAATATTAAAAATCATTGAGTCATATACTTGAAATGGGTGAGTTTTATGATACATAAAATATACCTCAATAAATTTGTTTTTAAGTTTTCAGATGTTTTTGTGTGGCCCTGCTTTTTTCACTGATTAGTGCTCTTTTAATTAAAAAATACACACACACACAATAAATTTTTGCCTACAACTTTTTTAATTTACTTCTTTCTAAAACTAAATAGTCTGAAAAATAAAATTGGGCCAGTTTCTCTTTTCAGAATATTAAGTCTGAAAAATGAATTGCCAACCATAAATAAATGATCTGAACAACACTGTTTCTGAACCAAAGCTTTTTCTAGAGGATTTTAAATAATAAAATTTGGAGCTCTTTTTTTCCCCTTCAAAATGAAATATTTTCTCCTTTCATTTGGTTCATTTCACTTGATTTCAGAGATTCTAATTTCTTCTGGGCTGATGGGAGTGGTCAGGTTTTTGTACATCTTCTCAAAGGGAATTAAATTTGCAATTATTCCTAGCATACCACAGACCCTTGCAAACCTGTGTTTCGTGTAGTCTTCAGATCCCTGCTGTAATTAGCATATTTTCAAGGTGAAGTGCAGATGTCAAATTAATGTGGAAGGCACCAGGATTGCCGAAGGGCCAGGGTCAATTGGTATTGGTCTAATTAGAGGACATGAGTGGAAAAGGGTCCAGGGACTGACATCAGACACAGAAAAGGAAGGTCCTTCATGCGTGAGCAGGGACAGGGGGAAGAAAAAGAAACAGGAAACACGAGAGAGGGCTTGCTTTTGTAAAAAAAAAAAAGTGGGGATTCAGAGAAGAGAGGAAAATCACAAGGAGAATTTTATTGTTATTTCTATTTGGGTACCGTTATGTGCCAGGCCTTGTGTATACATTACTCCATTTAAGTTTGACAAAAACCCACTCCACTTCATATATTATTCTTATTCTGCAGAAAAGGAAGGCCCAGAGATATAAAATTTGTTTGCCATAAATGATTGCTGAGCACTTGCTACATGCCAAGTACATTTTTAAGTGTTTTGCTTGTGATCAAATTTACCTCTCGCCGTGACCCACAGGGCAGATGTTATTGTGTACCTGCCTGGTGCAGATGAGGGAATGGGGGCAAAGGAAATTTAAGTCACGTGCCCAGCCAGGGTCCCACAGTTAGAGAGCCCCAGGCACTGCCTCCCTGTGACCCAGGCCTCTGTACTTACCACAGCCTCATGCAAGCTGGTCCAGCCTGGGGTAGAGCATCGAACTCGAGAGCTCGCGAAAAGGCTCTGAACCAGTCTCCACCCAGCCCCTGTTCACGCTATTCGTGACTCCAAAACCAGATCTTTCCTTCAGGCCCACTTTTTATTTTTATTTTTTTATTTTTTTTTCCTCACATTGGGTTCCATGGACCTGTCGAGGGAAGAAAGAAAAGAATGTTGCAGTCTTGAGTTTTCAAACAGAGCAGCTCTATTTACTGTTGTATAAGTTAGGGGTTCTTGTGAGATCTCATTAGAGTTAAAGGAGCTCCAAAGTCATTTTAAAAAAAATTTTTTTAAGCCAATATAATAATTTTATCTTCTTGAGGATGATTTGAAGAGAACCAGAGAGACATGAAAGAAAATAAACTCAGGGCATCAGATTTGAAATTGAGTCCTGACTCTGACCCACACCAGTTGTTTGGGATTTGATAAATCCATCCCTTCAATCTTCCACTTCCTTATCAATTAAAGGGGAACAATAGTTGTTTACCCTGCCAATGTAACAAAAATGTTACCAGGATCAAATGAGATCATCTATAACAGAGCCAAGTGCTCTGCATTATATAAAATAGCCTGAAATAATACTAGAAATAAAAGGGATTCACTGAATCAGTTCCCTGGCATTATGCCAGGTAAGCTTCTTTACATAAACCTCACAACAGC
Source organism: Craseonycteris thonglongyai (assembly GCA_004027555.1). Classification (NCBI taxonomy): domain Eukaryota; kingdom Metazoa; phylum Chordata; class Mammalia; order Chiroptera; family Craseonycteridae; genus Craseonycteris; species Craseonycteris thonglongyai. Next base: position 31,383 of record PVKE010008969.1, on the reverse strand, counting down.
TCTAAGTGATATGTATCGCATTATCCCAACTTAATAGACAAGAAAGCTAAGGCTCACAGAGGTTAGCAAATCACCCAGATGTTAGAGCCAGAAGATTGGTGATGCTTCTAGAATCAGAAACAGCTTTCAATTCATGGTTTTAATCATTCTTTTTTAAAGATGCATGTTAATGTCACCTCTTTCTAGTATTTGAAAGTGAAGTCAATCATACCTACCTCCGAACTCTCATGACATATTTGTACCCCATTTACAGAAATGAAGTACAGTCTTTCTTGCACTCAGAATGGCTGGTATTCGTGCCTGGCTGTCACTAAGCTAAGTGTTGATGGTAGAACTGCATTGGTGGCCTCCAAACACCCAGCGTCCACAGCAGTGTGAGTGCTCGATAAGGGGACCTCCCCTTCTCTTCTCCATAACTTCCCTATCATGGGGAACTGAATTTCTTCACACTCAAATCCCCACTGAGCTCCTTGGCATGGCACATGGCAAGTTCCGCCTGGCATGGCTGGACTTGTACCATTGAACAAAATTTACATCTAGTTAAAATAGGAAAATCATCCCCGTCGCCATACTAACAATGGTAGCTTATATTTATTGAGCACTTACTGAGGCTGAAGACTGTGCTAACTTCCTCGTGTGTTTCACCTCTTTTAATCATTACAACAAACTTGGCCTCAACCATCTCTTGCCTCCGTTGTACAGATGAGCAAGCTAAGACTTATAGGTCAGAAAGCTAAGAAATGCTTGCTTCTGCTTAGAACTAAGGTTTGCTGACCCCACAGCTTTAACTTTTAACCCACAGACTAGACACACTTAATATACCAGTTTCTTGCTGAAACCTCCCCATTCCCTCAGCTGTTCTAATCCATTCTCAACAACCCCATCATTCATTCCACCCTTACACATACCTCTTTCATTTTTAGTAACTGTCTGTCACTGGATCATGACATTCCATTTCACTGCTGCATTTCTCACAGCATCTAGCATCTAGATATACAGTGTCTAGTACAGAGGCGACACTTAGTATTAAGTTCTGAATTCTTTGACATTCGTTCATGCATTTGAAATTCAATAGATGTGCCACGGAAGAGAACAGCTATCCTATCTTTTCCCCAGCTCCCAGAGCAATGTTTCTTGGTTATGTCAAATAGAGCTGTCTTAATTATTGGGCTCGTCGTTTAACTGTTAGTTATTGTAGAAGGAAAGTCTCCACAGGCTTTTTGACATATTTGGATAGAGGGAAGGACAGAGCCCAAGTTCAATGCCAGGGTTCTAGAAAAAGGTGGCTGTAACCAATTTTACCTAATTCTGTTTTCAACGGATAATAGAAGTGGTTGGGGTTTCAGAAGACTGAATAATTTCCCATATTTATCTGCTCAACAATTACTTGTTTGTCTTAGAGACACATTTTAAAGCAGAATCAACAAGGAGAAAGGAGTGGTCAGGGGAAAATGTAGCTACGGACACCTTCCACCTACCGACTCGACTCTAGGTGTTCGGCTCCTTTTCTTAGCTTACCTACACCTCACAAAACCCTAGGAAACACCTGTCACAATGTCCCTGAGTCCTGTGATTCCCATTCCACGGTGCTTCTCAGTATTCTAAAGTATGTAAGTACATTATTTGCACTAAAAAGAGTACATGATAACAAATGTATGAAGGGTCTGCGTTTTATGTTATTCGGTCATTTAACAGCTATTTTTGAGATCTTATTACTTGCTGAACACTGTTCTAGCCAAAGGGGATAAAACAATGAACAGAATAGACAAGATCCCTGCTATTGTAAAGATTATATAACAGAAGAAAGATAAAATACTTTATTTGATGACAGGATTGGGGGTTGGAGGCTGAAAATAGTCCAAGATTTCCAACATCACCTGAGATTCTTTTACATAGAATTAAAATTTTCATATAAATTATAATTTCCTGGACTCTATCCTCAACAGATAATATAAACTTTTTATACATAATCTATATTATATAGTTCTTTCTAGGTATGTATGTGCACATATTATATATATGGAGTCCTATATAAAATATAAAGTTTTAATAATTTTTTGTAAAAATTATGGACTGAAAGTAATTATAAGTTGAAGTCCTAACTCCCAATGTGATGGTATTTGGAGGTAGGGCTTTTGGGAGGTGATCAGGTTTAGATGAGGTGCCGAGGGTGGGGCCACCATGTTGCAATTAGTGTCCCAAGAAGAGGAAGAGAACCAAGCTCTCTCTCTCTGCCATGTGAAGACAAAGCGAGAAGGCAGCCATCTGGAAACCAGGAAAAGAGTGCTCACCAGGAACAAAATCTGCTGGTGTCTTGATCTTGAACTTTCCGGCCTCCAGACGCAGGAAAAATAAAGGTCTATTGTTGAAGCCACCTCGAACTCTGGCGTTTCGTTAGAGCAGCTCAAGCTAAGAAAGTCAGCGAAAGGCAGAATTAAAAACTGTTTTTAAATGAAGATGTATCCAGTTACATATTTTTGTACATTTTTATGTTGAAATAATTTCAAATTTATAAAAAGAACATAAGTGTAATAAAATCAATACACAACTTCTGTGTACCTTTCACCAAGATTCCCAATAGTTAATACACAGCCCCCAACAGAATTGTGAAGTTTTATACAAGGGCTTAACCATTCTTGTTATATTGACAGTGACTGAATTTTTTCCAGACAGCCTATGTGGAATATATGTAAAAATTATATGCATGTGTACACACTATAAAGGACATTATTGGAACTGTTAATGTTTGAATAGTGTTTGTGGATTAACTCATAGTATAAATTAGAAAACAGTATTGACCGTTATACAATGGTTACATAAGAAAATGTCTTTGTGGGGAAGCTGGGAAGGCTAAGCAGGTTAAGCACTCGCTTTGCAGCCCCAGGGTCTGAGGATCGAGTTCCACTCCCAGCCCCAATCCATGCGGACCCACATAGTGAACTGGGGTGTGAGTAATGTCTTGTTGACATCACAAGGGATTTGCAGGTTTAAAAGCTTCACATAGGGACAGCTCAGTGGTAGAGTGCTTGCCTCACAATTGCAAGGTCCAGGGTTCAATTCCCAGCACCTACCTGTGCAATCCCACATGCTGAACTGCAGCACAACTGGTAACCGCCAGGATGGCTCAGTGGTGAAGGTTCTCACCTCCCATGTGAGAGGTCCCCAGTTCAGTTTCTGCCCCACACAGCCCCACATGCACCTGTGTGGAATGAAACCATGTCACAACTAATGATGTACAGGTAACCCCCATATAACATGGCACTTGTATAATGCAGTTTCACTCTAACACGGTTCGAGAATTGGGGAAAACCCTCATACAACACAGCATCCTAGAACATGGTTTCACCCTAACACGGTTTGAGAATTAGAGAAATCTCTGAACAATATGGAACGTAGTAAGAGCTTTTAAGAGCAAAAAATAAATCTCATTCAAAATTAGGAAAATCCCCCCCAAAACATGGAACGTAATAAAAGCTTTTTTTTTTTTTAACAGAGAGATAGATAGAGAGAAGGGGGAAGGCCCAGAGCAGTCTCCATAGTTGACATTAGTTTTCCATATAGTTTCACTCCACAGGTGGGCGTGGGGCTGCACAGGGCAGGAACTGGGCCGGGAGCCTCCCGCATAGGCCCCGGCAAGAACTGAACTGGAGGCACACCCCAGTTCAGCATATGGGTCCGCATGGGCCAGGGCCAGGATTCGATCCTCGGGCTCTGGGGCTGCAAAGTGAGCACTTAATCCACTGAGTCATCCCAGCTTTCCCATAAAAGCTTTTAAGAGCAGAAGATATCTCATTCGAAATTAGGAAAATCCCCAAATAACACAGATGATGACGAATCTATAAAAGTTAAGGAGGCTTTTTACAATCTTAGACTGTATTAATCTCATAAATTCATCCATCAAAGAAATAAAACTAATGGCATTATGTGTTTGTTGGAAAAATGCATGGCCAGAATCAATTCAAAGTGAAAATCTAATCATTCCAGCAGAAAACACTATGGATGCAATAGTAGAACCTGCAAAATCTCTAGGATGGGAAGGTTTTGACAATATGACTGTCGAAGATATCCAAGAATCACTGGTGGAAGAAGAAACTGATGAAGCAGATTTGGTGGAAATGACATCTGGAATATGCCAAGATAATTCAGGGGACGATAGCACAGGTGAAACGAAGAAGTTAAACACTTCACTCTAAAAAGTTGGAGAAAGGCCTAGACTTAGTTGAACAGTTGGAGCTTTATTTCCTAAATGAAGATCCTTCTGCTGAAAGCAGCACACAGTTTAAGAGAGAACTTCACAAGTGCTTAGCACCATACAATGAAATATATAAAGCTCTCTCAGCTAAAAGTAAGCAATCTAAAATAAAAGATTTTTTGCAAAAAGTACAGAATCAAAGTCAAGGTAATGATGAAGAAAGTTCAGAGGATGAAGATACCTTGTGAGAAAAAACACCCTTGGTTAATGGTACTTAGTAGTGATGATGAAGAAAACATTATTTAATATACATTAATATGTTATACTTTTGGTAAAAAATTGCTTTAATAAAGATATTTCTCTTAATTATAAAAATATAATAGTATGTTGTTTTTTTATTTTTGGAACCTAACCCCCTTTTTGGTACTAGTTCTTTGTTTTGTATAACATTGATTTGCATAACACGGCATGTTTTTTAGAAACCTAACAACCATGTTATAAGGAGGTTGGTTACCTGTACAATTATAGAGACTGCTTTGGGCTCACGCACTTTCTCTCTCTCTCTCTCTCTCTCTCTCTCTCTCTCTCTCTTTCTCTCTCTCTCTCTCACTCACCTTCTCTCAAAACAATAAAATAAATCTTTAAAAAAAAAAAACCTTCATATATAAGCATTTAGAAGCTCACTTTGGATTCTCTAAAGGTGGTAGGTAGTTGAAAAACTGCTGCTCTTACTAATTATGGTTATTCAGAGATTTCATTATTATTATAAAGAATAATAATTGTCATCACTTACTAAGTGCCCACACTTTAGAAACTTAGTTAAAAGGAAAAAAAATCTAATTACAGAGTGAGGATATTTGCATAAATTGATGGATTTCAGGCATATATTAAGGTAGTAACACATTATAAAGCCAGGAAGGTTAGGTTTCTCTTGATTTTCACCTATTTTTAAAGTACTTTTAATCCAGTTCATTTTTTAATGGCCTAATGAAGACGCACAGTATTTTCTCCTTCACTCCTTCTTGGCTGCCCATGTGAGTCACTGGGGAGACTTTCATTTAGAGATCACATACCCTGACATAACCAGGCAATTTTGGAGGACAGCTAATCTGTGCCTAAATTCTGGCTCTGCCATTCACTTACTTTGTGACCTAAAATGAACTTCCTGATTTCTCTAATGAGCAGTCGCTAATAGAGACTACTCTGGGCCCTCCCCCTTCTCTCTCTCTCTCTCTCTCTCTCTCTCTCTCTCTCTCTCTCTCTTTCTCTCTCTCTCTCTCTCCTTCTCTCAAACAATAAAATAAATCTTTTAAAAAAATAAAATAAAAAAGAGTAGGTATGCACTCTGAAAAAAAAAGAAAAAAAACTAAATTTGAGGTAGTTGCCCACCTGCCTCACATCGCTTCTGCCATGCCCTCAGCCATGCTGACATGAAAAAGCAGATTACGCATCTGATGGCTTTTATTGAACAAGAAGCCAATGAAAAAGCAGAAGAAAACAGATGTAAAAGCAAAAGAGTTCCGGAAAGCCAGGATGGCTCCGCAGGTTAGGAGCTCGCTCTGCAGCCCCAGGGTCCAAGGATCAAATCCCGGACCGGCTGTGCAGACCCATATGCTAAACTGGGGAGTGGCCCCGGTTCGGTTCTTGCCTGGGCAAGCTTCCCATGCAGGAGGCCCCCAGCCTGGTTCCAGCCCCGTGCAGCCTCCAACCACCTGTGTGGAACAAAACCATGTCAAAAACTGATGACATACAACTATGGAGACTGCTCTGGGCCCTTTCCCTTCTCTCTGTCTCTCTGTCTCTCTGTCTCTGTATCTCTCTCTCTCTCTCTCTCTCTCTCTCTCTCTCTCTCTCGCTCTCTCTCTCTCTGTCAAAACAATAAAATAAATCTTTTTTTTTTTTAAAGCAAAAGAGTTCAACACTGAGAAAGATCATCTTGTGCAAACCCAGAGACCGGTGATTATGGAATACTATGAGAAGAAAGAAAAGCAGATAAGAGCAGCTGAAGAAAATTCATGTTCAATTCAACAAATCAAGCAAGGCTCAAAGTCTGGGTACTATTTATCCCCCAGAGCAATGAGCAAATACCTTCTACATGGTCCATTCTTGGTGCCCTTCAAATCGGACTTACCTAACAGACAATGATCATAAGTGGAAAACACTCCAGAGACAAGGCATTCACCCCCTCCTTTGGGAGACTAGGAAACAGACGATGAGCAAAGAACTAACTTACCCAAGACACCCAACTCAGAGGTATCAATAGCTCTCTGTCCTGTGAAAAATCCACTCCTTGAGACTGTGTCTGGATTCTCACTTAGGAGAGGAGTCGTCCTTTTATACCTAATTGACCACGGTTTGTTTGTGACAGGCTGGTTGTTCAAACTGGACTCAGGCAGGAATTTTTAAAGAAACTAGTAGTTTCAAGTAATTCTCTAAAATTACAAGTCCCTATTACTCATCATAGATTTTTCAAGAAGTTCATCAATCAGTGGACTAATCAGCAGACAGCTTAGCTCAGGCAAATCATTTAGTTTGTATGTAAAAATGGGCGTTTGGGAGGCTGCCCAGCATAATCATAGCTGAACGATGTTAAGTAGTAGCTGTCGTGTTCTTTGATGTTTGCAAAAACTTCTAGAGAATCACATGCATTCGGTCCTCTGTGTATGCTTTGCATACATCTCCAAAATAAACAGTCTCTCTCAGTAGAAGGGCATCCAATCTCCAAAATAATTTATGTGCATAAACTATGTTGTAAGGCAACAATAACAGATATAAAATTTCCCTCTTCCTAATTAATTTTTCAATAAAGAATTGTTCAGTGCGTGGGCAAGTCTTTTAGAATGTTACCATGCTAACCTGACTTCACTATAGAGGCTACCTCTTTTATCCTTCTCTCCGGCTCAGGAGTTCCATCAAAGCTAATATCAAATATCACATTGTACCCATTAAATATATGCAATTTGGATTTGTCAATTCTACCACAATAAAGCTATGGGGAAGCTAACAATCCAGAATCTCTCTCAGTTAAACTACTCCATAGCAGGATTTTTTTAATTGTAAATGCTAAAGCTTTCAACTTCATAATTAAGTAAAAACTGATTATAATCAATGGCTTCATCTAAGGAAAACACACCTGATAAATTTAATAAAAACCTACAATCTGAGTCCAGAAATGGAATCAGAATAGGTACCAATTGGAAACAAAGCCCTCTCTATGCAACATTTGCTCACATTTTCTGGGAAAATCTCAGAATATTTTTAGAAAATCTACTTTTAAAAACAAATCTTTGGGGAAGCCGGGATGGCTCAGCGGGTTAAGTGTTAGATTTGAAGCCCCAAGGACCAAGGATCGAATCCCGGCTCTGGCCCAGGTGGACCCACATGCTGAACTGGGGTGTGCTTCCCGAATGCGGTGAGGCCTCCAGTTCAGTTCAAAAAAATAAATAAATAAATAAAATAAAAAATATAAACAAATCTTCATGGGGGATGCTGGGATAGCTCAATGGTTGAGCTCTTGCCTCGCAATCACAAGGTCCAGGGTTTGATTCCCAGCACCAGCCTGTGCAACCCCATATGCTGAACTGCAGCACAACCTGGTGACTACCTGGAGGACTCGGTGGCAAAGGTTCTCACCTCCCATGCGGGAGGCTCCCAGTTCAGTTTCCACCCGAGTGGCCATGAAACCAAGTCACAACTAATGATGTACAACTATGGAGACAGCTCTGGGCTCTCTGTCTCTCTGTCTCTCTCTCTTTCTCTCTCTCTCTCTCTCTCTCTCTCTCTCTCTCTCTCACCTTTTCTCAAACAATAAAATAAAATCTTTTTAAAAATACAAATCTGGGGAAGCTGGGATGGCTCAGTGGGTTAAGTGCTCACTTTGCAGCCCTGGGGACCGAGGATCGTCTCCTGGCCCCGGCCCATGTGGACCCAGATGCTGAACTGGGGAGTGCCCCCAGTTCAGTTCTCACCAGCTGAGACCCCAGCCCAGTTCCTGCCCTGTGCAGCCCCACTCCCACCTGTGGAATAAAACTGTGTGGAAAACCCAATGATGTACAACTGTGGAGCCTGTTCTGGGCCCTGCCCCTTCTCTCTGTCTCTGTATCTCTCTCTGTCAAAAACAATAAAAATAAATCTTTAAAAATATAAATCTTCATGAGAATGGCACTTTACCTCTGTGTCTCCTCCCAGTCTAATCACAAAAAAAAAAAATCAGAAAAATTCCACCTGAGGTGCATTTTACAAAATACTTTGTACTCCTCAAAAACAAAGTCTGAGAAGCTGCCATGCCCAAGGGGAGCCTGAGACATAACAACTATATGTAACATGCTATCCTGGATGGGGTTCTAGAACAGAAAAGGGGCATTTTGTAAAAACCAAGAAAATGTGAACAAAGTATGGACTTTAGTTAATCGTAATATATCAATACTGCTGTACTAGATGTGATAAATGGACTATCTTCATGTAAGATGTTAATAATATGGGAAACTGGAGTGGGGTATATGGAAGCTGGATTTTCATTAGCACCAAATTTTTTTTTTAAAGATTTATTTTTATTGTTTTTGACAAAGAGAGAGATACAGAGACAGAGAGAAGGGGGAGGGCCCAGAGCAGTCTCCATAGTTGCACATAATTGGTATTTCTACATAGTTTCATTCCACAGGTGGGTGTGGGGACGCGCAGAGCAGGAACTGGGCCGGGTCTCACCCCAGTGAGAACTGAACTGGGGGCACTCCCCAGCTCAGCATATGGGTCTGCACAGGCCAGGGCCGGGATTCGATCCTCGGTCCCCAGGGCTACAAAGTGAGCGCCCAACCCACTGAGCCATCCCAGCTTCTCCAGCACCAAATTTCCCATTCATAAAAAGGTTCATAGAATACTGAAGGCAATGTGTCCATTCTTCGGGAAGAATTATCAAAAAATATGTACCTGACTTAATAAATCATCTCTCCCCTGTCTTTTTTCTCTTTAGCCTGTGCCCATGGGATGTATGAAGTGAACAGCCACAAACTATTCTGAATGATGACAACTGGTTTTTAAGTAACCCAGAATGCAATTGTTTGTTTGTCTCTTTTTCTATGGAGATCTGGAGACAGCTATTATTTTTAAAAAGGGGGGAGAGGGGCGGGGACAAAGCCAGACAGTTCTGTGACACTGAAATACTAAAAATAATAAAATTACTAAAAATAATGAAATGTTTTACAAATTTAGTTTAACTCATAATGAGTTAAAGCAATATGAAAAAAAAATGATAGTATCTCCAATACTCCAGCTCAAATATTCAATTCCCAAGTTCCTTCACTCATCCTACCCCCACTAACACCTACTGTAAGTTAGAGGTCAGACCATCTTTCAATCTCTTATTGGGAAAACGAATAAACCCTGACCAAAGTCCTATTCTTTTAAAGATTTATTTTTATTGTTTTTTGACAGAGAGAGAGACAGACAGAGAGAGAGACAGAGAGAAGGGGGAGGGCTCAGGGCAGTCTCCATAGTTGACAGCATTAGTTTTCCAGATAGTTTCACTCCACAGGTGGGCGCAGTGCTGCACAGGGCAGGAACTGGGCCAGGAGCCTCCCGCATAGGCCCCGGCAAGAACTGAACTGGAGGCACACCCCAGTTCAGCATATGGGTCCTCCTGGGCCAGGCCCAGGATTCGATCCTTGGGCTCCAGGGCTGCAAAACAAGGGCTTAACCCACTGAGCCACCCCAGCTTCCCCCAAAGTCCTATTCTTAAAGAAGTAACAGAGAATAGGAATGAACATTCAGCTCCAACTCATGTATCCTTTGGCTTTAGAAAATGCCATGGCCTTTAAGGCATCCATCAGAATCACTTCCATTCACAGCTCTTAAAGAGACTGGTCTCTGAGAGAGAGCAATTGAGAGGTGTTTGGTTGTTGAATTTGCTTATTAACTCAAAATTATGTATAAAGTATCTGTTTGGAACAGGAGCCTGTTCTATATACTACAGCAGAAGGGAAACAGAGAAAGAAAAAGAAAAAAAAAAAGATCAAATCCCTGCCCTCACAACATTTACATTCCATATTGATGCCGATATTGAAGTCATTTCAGGCAAAGAGTGTGCAGACTCAATGTTAAATTCTTCAAGAGTTTCCTCAAAAAAAGTTTCCTCTTTTGGTTTTCTGTAGTCTCTCTCAACTTTACTGTGAATATCAACTTTTCCGAAAAAAAAGCTATGCTTTCTGACACTTGGCTAGTACATAATTCAAGGTTATAGAAAAAGACATAAGGAGAGGGGCACCAGCATTATGGACACACTCAATGGTTTGGTGGTTACCTGGAGATGGGGGAGGAGGGGGGAGGGAGAGTTCTGGGGGGGAGGTGGGAGTGAGCACCGGATATATGGTGATGGAAGGGGAGCTGATACTGGGTGATGGGCACATAATACGATGCATGAATGATGTGATGTGGACTTGTACATCTGTAAACTACCCAATTGTTACCAACCAATGTCACCCCATTAAATTTAACAATAAAGAAAAGCATTTAAAAAGAAAAAAAGAAAAAAGACATAATACTTATTTATAACTATAAATACCTAAATATAGGTATGAAAATAAATATAAACATGCATACATACATGGTAAGACTCTAATGGAGCACTTAAAAATTAAGATTCGAAGTTCAAAAACACATGTTCTAGTCTTCATGTTATCACTTAACTAGCTATGTCATCTTGGCTAAATTTATTGACCTCTTTAAGTTTCAGTTCCTCACCTGTAAAGTTGAAACAATAATACATACATACATAATAAGACTGATGCAATGATTAAATATGAGAATGTATACTAAGCAATTATTCCAATGGTTGGCACCAAGTTTATATTTAATAGTCATTATCATTTATGTTCAACAGCATATATCTGTTTGACCAGTTTTGGTATTTTATGCCAGTTGAATCACACAATATGTGCTCTTTTGTACCCGGTTTCTTTCACTCAACATCCTGCTTGTATGATCATTCCATATTGTTATATCTAGTTGAACATTATTGATACACATAGCTGCTGAAATTTCATTGGTGAATATACCACCATTTACTTATTCATGCTATACATACTAAACTATGTTGTATCACTACTAGTCATTTCTCTTTTTAGCCCTGTTGCTTTTCTTAACTGTAAAGACTTCCGATATATTTTGAACTGGAGACACTGGAAGAGACTAAAGCATAAACAGGAGAAAGTAAGTCTCCCAGGATAGGGGCACCTGCCACATTTTATTAATATAATTGAGTATGGTTCCTGAGTCATTGAACTAGAGATGAATAATGAATGGATATCCAGACCTACTCCCAATTGTCATCTGAGTGGTGTGTTTGTCTTGAGATTATTTTTAGGGTATCTCCTTTCAGCTCCCTAGGCTTGTCATTGCTGGGATTTCATACAGATTTTGGTAATGGTTCTTTGGTTGGTTGGTTGGATGGTTGGTTGGTTTTTGTCTCAGTTTGCAGGCTTCCCTTGAGTTCTTATGTCTTTCTGAGTCTTTCTAGAGATTGCTGCGGCATATTTTGAGATATTGATATGTGGACTGCAAACCAGATGCCATTTTATGCTGGCAAATTCATATCTATTTACTTTTTAGGGTTCTCTTTAAAGAGGGTTGTATTCTTCAGTAAGATTTATGATAACCTAAATTTATGAGATTTGGTTCTGATTTTGTCAGTTCAGAAATCTCTACTTGTGCATGCAGCTCTCTCTCTATCAGTTCTAATCAACCCGACACTTCCTCCCATGCCTGTATCTGTGTAATTATATTAACACCACAATGTCCTAGGGGTTTTCATCTATATTCTATCTTGAAAGTGAAAAATCAGAATCTTGTAAGTTCCTGTTTCTCATGAAACCACCTTCAAAGGATTGATCACATGCACATTTTCTTAGGAGTTTATCAGCTTATAAAACACTGCTACAATGAAACTGATTCTACCTTCACTTTGCAGAGCAATAATTGGCTTTATTTTTAAAAAAAAAATATATCCCAATTCTATCCAACTTATTTTAGATAAAAGGAAAGTGTATTTAGAAAAGCATATTTACAGTTGAAATGTAGAAAGATGTAGGTAATGTTGAGTTTAAACATATGGCATGTAACTTATTATGAAAAGCAAGCTTTTCACCAAATCCTTTAACCCCTAGAAAAATATTCTCAAATTGCAAGATTTCAGGTTTACACCCAAACCTAGGGGTTAAGAACGCCTATGATTGGGAACTGGGAATCTGAATTGTTAATGACCTTTCTAGTCTATGAGTTTCTAACACAATTTGAACTTTATCTCATAGTTGAAAGAGCCAGTTGGAGTGAGTTTTTCATATTAAATAGAAATGGAGTATTTTTATTCTTGATCCAGGCAACATAGCTGAAACTCTACACTTTTATTATGTAATAAAATAACAACATATTTTCCCGGTAAGCAGACTTACTGAAGAGTTGCAAGAATTAGGAATAGTAAGAGAGGACTGTATTCCATTAGAGGAAATATCTGTCACAAAGTCCATGCATTTTAAATGGAAAGAGAAATGCAGTCACCAGCATTTTTGTTTTTATTCAACTAAACTTACATATTTATCAGAATTATTCACCTGTTTTTTACTTTGAGTTTTTTTCTAGCTAAAAGTGGAATGTAATATGGAACGGTGTGTTCTGGTGAAAGGTAAGGGAGGGAGCAAAACTAAATGTAGTAGTAACCAGAGGACTGAGAAGTGATCCATTTTCATGCATCGTAAACAAGAGAAACACTACATTCAATACATTTGCAGCTACATTGTCCTGGGCAAATGGCATTTTCTAAGTTTCAGAAAAAAATAACTCCATAACATCAAAGCAAAAATTGGTTTACAAAGGATGGTCCAGATTAATAAAAAAAAATGTCTATGTTCAGGGCAATTTGGTAATACCGTTTTTACTTGCCTTATTACAGTTGGGGAGCGGGGCGGGGAATCCTTCCTAAATTACTTTTGCTAAGGCCTAGATCTAAAGAAAGGGGGGGGGGGATGTTAAATAGAAGAAAAAATATATTCATGCAAGAGCAATGGGAGATTTGCAGCTTTCCTTTACAGGAGATTAAGGGTGTCACCCGCCAGTGACCTACTTCGGGAAATCAAGTGAAACAGATTCAGACATAGATACGTTTTGGAGCTCGCAGTGGGACACAGAACAGAAATTCTGCCCACTTTTGATACCAAATTTTAGAAACATAATTCCTTTAGGAACCTAGGGAAGAAATGCCCCATGAATGTGAATGATGCTTTTGGACAATTAAAAACCATGACTGAGATTTTGTTGACAAGATTCTTCATTTTTATCTAAATTGTGGTATATTCACCAATGAAATTTCAGCACTATGCGCATCAATAACGTTCAACTCTACATAGTGATATAGATTGATGCCACAAGCAGGATGCTGAGTGAAAGAAACTAGGTACAAAAAAGTACACTTAGGGGAAAGCCGGGACGGCTCAGCGGGTTGAGCGCTCGCTTTGAGGCCACGAGGACCGAGGATCGAATCCTGGCTCCGGCCCAGGCGGAACCACATGCTGAACTGGGGAGTTCCCACAGTTTGGTTCTCTAACTGTCGCTGTCTCTATCTCTCTCTCTATCTGTCAAAAAGTAAAATAGAAATAAATATGCACTGAAGACAAAAAGATAATTTCTCTCTATAAATGTGAAAAGATAAAAAAAAAAAAAAAGTACACTTAGTATAATCCAACTGACATATAATACAAAAACCGGTCAAACAAATGTACGCTGTTGGACATTAAGGACTTTAGGTAGAACATACTGCCTGGGAGGAAGCTGTGGGGTACTTTCCTATTCTGTTTCTTAATCAAGGTGCTAGTTATATGTTCAGTATGTAAAAATTCATTGAACTAAGCATTCATGTTATGTGCATTTGTCCTTGTTTACATCTTCAACAAGAAGTTTTTCTTAAGAAGTGCACCTGTAGTAACATTTAATGGAAGATAATATCTTTGTAGGCTATTCCCTGAAACAAGGCATGACATCCATCCAGTTGTAAGAATCAACAATGACTATAACTGGCTAAAGCTGTCATAAAAAAAGCTTACATTTTTTCACTGTAGCAATTTAGCAGTTGTGGATTTTTGTATTACATTGAACTCAGTATAGTACTCCATGAATATCACTGGGTGTTATGAATTATAGCCACAAAGTAGCAGATGAAGTCTTTAGTTACTGCATTTTAATATTTTGTGACTTTTTCTACAGAATCTTAAAGTGTTATAAAAAATTTCCCTCACTACGTATCTCTTTAGGACAATGTTTGGCACAAGATATGTATTCACCCTATGTGTGGTGAATGATTGTAAAATTCACTTCTTTTGTTTAAAAATATTGTAAATGAACTTTAAAACAGGGATTTCTAATGTGAGGTCCATGAAACAACCACCAGTAGTTTCAAACTTGAATGGGAAAATAGTCATCTCAATTAGTATTAACCTCTAAGTGGATTTTAACATATCCTTCAACTGTCACTTTGTCACTACTAGAAACTGTCATTTAACATTACAATTGTTATTTTGACATATTTTCTATGCTTAACATTACATCAGTATGTCGAGATTATAATACCTAGTAGACCTACCACAAGAATATACTCTTTAATGTACTAATAAAGAAGCTTGTATTTTACTA
>PVKE010008969.1:0-16420 GCA_004027555.1 Craseonycteris thonglongyai | reverse complement strand
TAGATATTATCATGACAGTATCTCAACATAACTGTTTCCTTTGTAATCCTATGTATTACATTTTAGATATTTAAAAGAATTATTTTGAAAAAGAGTTTATAAATTTTATAATTACTCAGGAAATTTGACCATTTTTTTTCAACATCTCCCTTCAACCCAAAACACAAAAGAGAGGTTGTCTTCCCTAATGTCACTAACACACCCGCAATACACTCCCTAAATTCCAGTCACCTTAAACCCAGAAACAAAGTTCCTCTTTCATTTTCTGTGCCTTTGCTCAATTTCCTAATCCAGGCTGCTCCACGCCTTTCCTTTCTCCCCCACTGCACTAATCTAAATTCAACTAAAGCCAGACTACCAGGTCCTGTGTTTGTCCCAGATGCATTCTCCACCCTTCCCCACCTATTTTCTTCCCCAAAAAGGTCATAGTGTGCCACAACACCTATGAGAGGTCAGACCCTGCGACTTCCGGTTGTATTCTGTCAATGCGGAGCCTGACCGTGTCTTCCTGATCCTGTTTTTGAGCTTAGGGGTGGTACACACCCAACACGCCTCATCGTTTCTTTTTTCCCTGGCCACACTTTGGGAATGGTTCTTTATTCAAAGGACCTCTAACTATCTTGTAGTGGGGTGTGCCATCCATTTCCTCATGGTATGTGGACGGATTCAGTCAAGTCTTTCCATCCCCCCACCCAAAAGGCAGTGAAAACACCTTTAAACACTTTTTCTCATACTTTTATCTCTTGGGTTTTTTTCCATGTTTGTGTTTCCATTAGCTTCTTAAATGCCAGGGAAATAATTGTGTAACATCTGAACTCCCAGTACCTGGCAAAGGCCTCATATTATAAAAGGTGTTTAAGGAAAGTTTATTGAATAAATGTATAAACAAATGGTAAAAATTACAAAGGTAATTCTCAGCATAAATATACACTTTTATCAGTTCCACTGGCCTTTATCATCTCATTATTCCTGCCAGTAAATGTTTTAAGCTTTAAACTTGATTTAGGAATTGGAAAAGAATTTTACAGATGCTATCATTTCTATGTAACAATATATTTTCATAACAATTTCATAACACAAAATTTATTACTTAAAAACATATCCAATTATATTCTTGTATCAAATGCCATTTAGTTTTCATCTTTGTAATTTCCTCCAAAAGAACTCCAGGATTCAGAGGGCACTGGGTAACGTAAGGAACTATTTCATTCTTACTCAAAATTAAACATTTTAATAGATTTCTAAAAGCAAGTCTCTATTTATGTTTTCTTATTATTTTTTTCTTCAAAATATTTATTATGGATTTTAAATGGCAAATCTCATTCTTGGAAAATGATTATATCAATTTAATTAGATTGTCACCTGAATGTCAATTCTTTTATATTTAAGAAGTTTCTAAAAGGAGAGATTCAGGAAACACAAAACCATTGCAACTAGGCACCTAAAAGATGAAACTCAATTCAGACAAAGTGAGATGCAAACTCTAAAATATATAATTTCACAAAAGAGGTTCATAATTTTTTATTTAAATTCAGGACTTTTGCTTAGAAATCACACACTAAGGAAACAATTGAAACCCCCTTTGTAGCCTGCGCTGATTCATCCCCCTCTCATTCTCCCAAGTTATATAGCTTTCCAGACATGTTTTCGCATTTTAATACATATGTATTAATAGGTATCTATAAACAACAGATAGCAGTATTTTGTTTGGCTCTTTTTATTATATAATATAAAGTTTATAGCATACCATCCATATTGTTCTGTTCCTTAGATTTCAAATCAAATTGTGCTTTTGAGATTTATCCAGCTCGATTAATAAATCTAAAGTTCCTTTTTTCACCATCTACATAGAAAGGGTAGACACTGCAGGCTGCCTACGCATTACCATGCCTCCTCTTTTTCCTTATGAAGAGAAGCCTCATAATTTTTTCAATGCAGTCCTGAGCCCTGCAAAATTAGACAATGTCTTCCAGGCCTCCTGCAGCCGGGTTTAGCTCTATGACACAATTCTGGCTAATGGGCTGTAAGCAAATTCTGCTTGGGATTACTGACGAAAACCCCTGATGCCTCAGCTGCCACCTGTTCCTCCTTGTTTCTTTCTCCTTCACATTTTCCTGCCTACAATAAAGATGTGATTCATGGTGCCATTGCAGTCATTTCATAACCAAAAGGAAAATAGCTATATGCTAGATATGGCCAGATAGGATGTATAGCAGTTTACCCTGTCAATGATCTACAGAGCCACCATAGCAAGACAAGTAGTTCTGTCTCTGGAATTCATATTAAGTGGGAAAAGTAGAATTCCTTTTTAGTTAAGGTACAGGAGTTGGTTCTCTATCACATGTAGCCTTATTCATTCCTAACTCATAGAATTCCAGTTAATTAATATGCTAGAGTATATACATCCATTTATCCATCTGAGTTACTTCTACTTCTTTACAGTTATAACCCATACTGCAAGGAACAACCTCGTACAATGAACTTCTCTGTACATATATCTGAAATTCCCTAGACATACAGAAAGTTCATAAGACCACACGGATATTCAACTTTGGAGAACAGTTTTAAAAACCTAGGAAAGTGATGGTTCTTTATTCCAACAAACTGTCAGAGTTCTTGATCCCATACATCTTTGCCAATTCAATATTAAATGCTGGCAAATAAAATTTTGGGAAATCTGGTAGGTATAAAATACAATCTCATTCTTTTCATTTGAAGTCCATTAGTTCCTAGTGAGGTTAACCACTTTTTTATGTTGGAATTTCTTATTTTTTTCTTATTGGACTTTTGATTATTTTTTTAATTAATTTATAGAGCATAATTATATTATATAAATACATGACAAGGTCCAGAAGTCTTTGCAAATGAAGAAAAAAAATTCAATTCATTTATGGCTACTTTTTTGTTGAATACTTATTACATCAATTCTAATCATGAAAATTCTGAAAAATAATAAGATAGGAATTACTATTCTTAAGTTTTTATTTTTGTAAATTTTATTAGACTGTGACATTATTCTGAGGTGTATATAGACATGGAGATGGCATTATTTGTCCAAAGTTATACAAGTAGGAAGTAGTGGTGTAGAATTTAAAGCCTGCACATTTTTATTACACAATACTGACCATAAGATTTGTTTCATCCTAAACAGTATGCAGGAAAATTATTAGCTGCTGTAGAGAAAAAAACAAAATTAAAATAAGCAGTCATATACTATAAAGAGAAGAATATATATGTACAAATATATATATATACGTGTGTATATATATATATATATATACACACATATATATATATATATACTGATTTTCAAACACGGAACTGACAAATAGACATATTGAAGAAACAGTTCCTAGACACAGAAATATGAGGTGAATAGAACTTTTAAAGAAAGAAAGACTGAGTATCACCAGAGAAATGACCCATAATTGCTATTTGGACACAACTACTATTTTAGTAGGTTAAGTGAATGCAAGTGATTCATCTTAGTTTTACAGAAGCAGGAGCTGCTTTCGCTCATGAACTTCTCCTTGCAGAATTAATTGAAATTGGCTTGGCTATGAGTACTTGCAGTTGATTTGGGAACTGGCTCAAGAGTCACGAACAAGGAATAATCATAAACCTCTGAGTACCTAGTTTGCTAGTGGGGTGGCACAAAGATTGATGGATTGAGTTTCATTTAGCATCTTCATTAATGACCTGAAGGAGGGAGAAAATAGCTTGTTAATGAAATTCACAAATGGTGATAAGTGAGAAGGCATTGCAAACACTGGTAAAGACTAACTGCTAAATTACCAAGAGAACCCCAGAGAGGTGAGATATGTAGACAAAAATCAACAGCCTAAATTAGGCTAACCAGACATACCATTTTAAACAGAAGAGAAAATAATGGTACTGTTCCGTTTCAAACAGTATGTATGGTCAGCCTACCGACACCTTGAATTTAGCCCAGTGAGACTAGTCTGACTATACATACAGTTTGAAATGAGACAGGTCCATTGTTTTCTGTCCCATTTAAAAACAGTATGTCTGGTCATCCTAATAAATGCAACATGGGAATTTGAGAGTTAAGAGCAGGGATGTGGGGTAAGGGAAGGTAGCACTGGGAAGGATGGTAATAGAGGAAAATATTAATTGTTATGGTATCATCCACTAAGAGGTTTCAACACCATTATCTCAAAGAAACCCAGGAGTTAGAGTGAAAAGTCATCCAGTGGCAGACACATAGGCCTGCTTCTACATCTTGACTGCCATGAATAATGCTGCAATGAACACGAGAGTACAGATCCCTCTCTGAGATCCTGTTTTCATTTCCTTCAAACATACACCGAGAAGTGGGATTGAGGGATCATATGGTAGGTGTATGTTTACTTTTTTGAGGAACTTCTATACTGTTTCCATAGTGGCTGCACCAATTGACACTCCCACCAACATGCACAAGGATTTCCTTTTCTCCCCATCTTCACCGACATTTCTCTCTTGTCTCTTGATAATGGCCATTCTTACAGGTGTGAGGTGATATTTCATTGTAGTTTTGATTTGCATTTCCCTGATAATTAGTGATGTTGAGCACCTTTTCATGTACCTATTGGCCATTCCTATGTCTTCTTTGGAAAAATGTCAATTGTGTCCCTCTGCCCATTTTTTTTTTTTTTTTTTTTATTGTTTGAGAGAAGGTGAGAAAGAGGGAGAGAAAGAAAGAGAAGGAAGAGGGCCCAGAGCAGTCTCCACAGTTGTACTTCATTAGTTGTGACATGGTTTCATTCCACACAGGTGGAGGTGGGGCCGCACAGGATGGGAACCAAACTGGGGGCCTCCCGCATGGGAGGCGAGAACCATCACTGCCACACTGGCGGTTACCAGTTGGGCTGCAGTTCAGCATTATACGTGGGCTAGGATTTAAGCCTCGGACCTCACGATTGCAAGGCAAGTGCTCAGCCTGCTGAGCTATCCCAGCATCCCCTCCTCTGCCCATTTTTTAATCAGATTGTTTATGTTTTTGTCATTGAGTTGTATGAATGGATAAATTGAGTAGTGTACATATAATAGAATATTATTTGTCACTGAATGATATTTTTTTTTTTCTAGCCATGTTGCATCCTGCTATTTGCAGCAACATGGAGGAAACTTGAGTACATAATACTAAGTCATACAAGTCAGACAGAAAGACAAATATGTATGATATCACTTACACGTGTAATCTAAAAAAGCTGAACTCACAGAAACAGAGACTAGAATGGTGGTTACCAGGAACTGGGGGTGGCAGAAACAGGGAGATATTGATCAGAGTATAAACTTCCAGCTATAAAATGAATTAAGTTCTTCAGATCTAATATACTGTATAGTGATTATAATTAATAATATTGCATTATATACTTGAAAGTTGCTAAGAGAGTAAGTAGATCTTAAATGTTCTCACCACATAAAAGAAATAGTAATTATGTAAGGTGATGCGGGTAGTATAATTTTTACAATATATAAGTGTATCAAATCAATGTATTCTACACCTTAAACTTACACAATGTTATATGTCAATTATATGTCAATAAAGCTGGGGGGAAATAAACTGAAAAGTAAATTTGATCTCCACTTATGATGTGGAATGGCTACCATAAAGAACTCTGACTACTGCTATATGGCACAGCATAAGGAACCTTGGATTGGGAGTCGGTAAGATAAATCTGAGATTCAAACCCAGGCCTTCCATCTGATTCCACTTTTTTCATCTATAAAATGAGAATAAGGATAACTACCGCATAGGACTGCTCTGTGGGTAAAATAAGAGCCTATGCAAAAAGCAGCAAGTGCAATGGTTGACATAACTGGATAGTCCCGCAAACCTTAGCTACACATAATAATGAAGCAAGCTTTGATACCTCCCAACCTTGACATGAGTTGCTGGACTCAGAACTGAGCACTTTAACTCCTGAAATGTGGAGTTAAGCTGGAGAAAGCCCCAAGAAGAGTTAGAGGAAAGGAAGGGGCAAAGCCAAGAGAGAGACAGGAGAATTTAGTCCAATTCACTGATTCCAGAAACACAGCTGAAGTGTGCAAGGATAAAAATGAATATTTTCATGAATATTTAACATGAACAAGCAGATATAAGTAAGAGGAATGGGGTAAAATTAAGAAAAGGAAAGCTTAGGCTTTATATCAGGAAAAAAAAAATTTTCCTTGACACTTCTATTAGATATTAGAATATTCATACAAGGAAAATAGTAAGGGAATCATTTTTAACGTATTTTAAATTAACTGGATAATAGTTCAAGAAGTTTATCACTAGGGAAAAAGTCCTTCCCGACTTCTTTTTTACTCTAACATCTTTGACAATATTCTCACACCACCATGGTTCAAGTGTTCCAAAGTTTCTAAAATGTAATAGAATAATTAATGCTTTTCTTCATATTCTCAGCAAAAAAAATACCTCATAAGTCATTGAATGGAATTTTTACAGATTTAAGTCTCCTAGAAATTATTCTTAAACACTTTGATATATTGCTACGTATTTGATGATATCTGACTTTTCACATAACCATATATGCCATTATTTCACAACCAATTCATCCAGATTTCATTATTTTCTGCAAAATAAATCATTCTTTTCAGATGCTTCAATTCCTGGCCAAATGTGAAATTCTCTCCTGCACTTGAAAAAACATATTATTTGAGTCTAGGGCAAGAGGGTTCTGGTCTGTTGTAGGTTAGATAACCAGCAGATCTGTAAGCAAGAACCAGGAGAAGAAATGTGCAAAGGGGAGGGCAGACATGTGATCCATGCATCAAGATACAATCAGAGGGGAAGCTGGGATGGCTCAGCGGGTTAAGCGCTCACTTTGCAGCCCTGGAGCCTGAGGATCAAACCCTGAGCCCAGCCCATGTGGTCCCATTTGCTGAACTGGGGTGTGCCCCTGGTTCAGGTCTTGCTGGGGCCTATGAGGGAAGCACTCAGCCCAGTTCCTGCCCTATGCAGCTCTAAGCCCACTTGTGGAGTGAAACTATATGGAAAACTAATGTTGTCAACTATGGAGACTGCTCTGGGCCCTCCCCTTCTCTCTGTCTCTCTCTGTCTGTCTCTCTCTGTGTCAAAAAAACAATAAAAATAAATCTTAAAAGAAAAGATACCATCAGAAAACATGCATTGTCCACTGTGTGCCAGACACTGCATGGGGTCTTGGTGACTTAACAATGACTAATAAGTCTTATGTTCCTACCCTCAAAGACTTGCTTTCTACTGAAGAAGGTCCTCATTAAAGAAATATGTGAGTTCAAATACAATACAATTTCTAGGACACAAATTACTATGAAGAAATATGAGGGAAGCCAGAATGGCTCAACAGGTTAAGCACTCGATTTGCAGCCCTGGGGACCAAGGATCAAATCCCAGCCCTGGCCCATGCAGACCCATATGCTGAACTGATGTGTACTTCCCATGTGGGAGGCCACCAGTTCAGTTCTCACCCCCTATTTCAGCCCTGGGCTCAAGGGGGCGTGCCTCCCATGCAGGAGGCCCCCAGCCCAGTTCCCGCCCTGCGCAGCCCCCACCCACCTGTGTGGAACGAAACCATGTTGAAAACTGATGATGTACAACTATGGAGACTGCTCTGGGCCCTCCCCCTTCTCTCTGTCACTCTCTGTCTCCATCAAAAACAATAAAATAAATCTTTTTTAAAAAACACAGAAGTATGAAAGAAATAGGAATGGTTTGGCGATGGGCATAGGGATTGGGGTTATTTTCATTAGGGCGGTTAAAGAAAACCTCTTAGCACATGACAGTTGGAAAAAGACCTGAAGAAAGCAAAGCAGGATGCTGGCTCAATTTAGGAAAATCAGCTGCCAGAGGAAAAAGGAAGCACAGAGGCTCTGCTCCTGTATGTTTCTGGGGCAACAAGAAAGACACTGTAAGCAGAATAAAGTAATCAGGGACTTGTAAGAAGTTTTGGGTGGAGGTTGCAAAAGTGATAGGAGTCGAGGTTAATAACTAGGCAGGGGCCACATGCAGAGGCTTGAAATCTGGGGCAAGGAGTGGGAACACAATGAAGGTTTTGAGAAAAGGAGTAATGGGATCCAATTTACCGGTACATGCTTAAAAGCTCACTCTGGTTGCTCTTTGAAAAACAGATTATGTTGGATGCAGGGTGGAGGTAAAAACACAAAAATGGAAATAGGGAAGGGGCTTTTTGAACCAGGAAAAGGTGATAGTGATGACAGGAGGGATAGAACCAAGCCTATAGACTCAGAAGACAAGGTAGGGACAGTAGATTTTGCTGATGTTAGATGAGGAAAAATGGGCTACTGAGACATTCTGGAGGAGTGGTTTATAAGCAAGATGCCTTTGCTGTCAAACAAAAGCAACATGTGTATGTTTAATGTGTTCGGGAGAGTGAATGATGGTGACATAAGAAACTTTTTGTTCCTTTAGTAAATTCCTTTTATTGTATCTAGTAGACATTAACTTCCGGAATCTTTCTCAGCCATTAACTTCCGGAATCTTTCTCAGCTGACATATATGGGCTTTGGTAAATTTCAAAGTCTGTTTATTAGTTTGGGGAACTCATATCATTTTTCTCATTCATTCTTTTTTTTTTTTCTAATTGGAAGTGTCGACAATTTCAAATTTATTGACCATAAAATACAGCTTTGAACATAATTACATGTGATTTTATGAAAAGTGTCCAAGTAAGATTATATTGAAAAATAACTCTTTTCTTCAGAACAAAAATACTAGTCACATGGTATAAAAGATAGATATGGACAAGAAACTGATTCAAGTAAATATACAGATCAATAATTGTCATTCATTTTTATAGATTTATTTTTTTTATTGTTTTTGACAGAGACAGAGAGCAGAGAGAAGAGGGAGGACCCAGAGCAGTCTCCATAGTTCTATGTCATCAGTTTTCATTCCACACAGGTGGGCGGGGGCTGCGTAGGGCAGGAACCAGGCTGGGGGCCTCCCATATGGGAGGCATGCCCCCTCAAGCCAGAGGCCAAATGGAGGGGTGAGAACTGAAAAGGGGGCCTCCTGCATAGGAAGCACACCCCAATTCAGTATATGGGTCCGCATGGGCCAGGGCCGGGCTTCAGTCCTCATTCCCCAGGGCTGCAAAGTGAGTGCTTAGCCTGCAAAGCCATTCTCTCCCATTCATTTTTTTTAAATAATATGATTACTTTGGCAACTTCTTTTTTTTTAAGATTTCGCTTATTGCTTGAGAGGAGAGAGAGAGAAGGGGAGGGCCCAGAGAAGTCTCCATAATTGTACATCATTAGTTGTGACATGATTTCATTCCACACAAGTGTATGTCGGGTGGGAATTAAGCTGGGGGTCTCCTGCAGGGGAGGCAAGAACCTTTGCTGCCATCCCAGTGGTTACCAGTTGTGCTGCAGTTCAGCATATGGGGTTGCATGGGCTGGTACTGGGAATTGAACCCCGGATCTCACAATTGCTAGGCAAGTGCTCAACCACTGAACTATCCAGGTATCCCTTGTCATTTATGCTTAATTGATCTCTTTCATGTTTCAAACTTTGTCTGTTCTTCCCCACAATCACATCACACCCAACCCAAGTCCATAGTACGCATATATCAAGGGCCCTCCACACCCTTTTCAAACCACCAGGGTTTTAGAGCTCTCCGTGTAGAGTCCTTATTTGGAGGGTTTAGGTTTGTTTAATGGGATAATCGATGCCAGATGGTCATTCATAATTACCTTTCTTTGTCCAAGAGCCTTTCTTCTGTATTGAAGACGATTTTCA
Source organism: Craseonycteris thonglongyai (assembly GCA_004027555.1). NCBI lineage: Eukaryota > Metazoa > Chordata > Mammalia > Chiroptera > Craseonycteridae > Craseonycteris > Craseonycteris thonglongyai. The sequence continues at coordinate 6,669 of PVKE010008969.1, read as the reverse complement.
GCATGATAGCCCCTGCTCTGACATGAAGGGGAGATAGTTCTCTCATGTTTGTTTCCTACTGTTACCCAGAATTGCCTAATCAATCTAAGCTAACTAGAAAGCCCCAATATTGTCCTCCCATTTTTTCTCACACCCTATATTTTAAGTCACAACATCGTGGGCACCGGTCCCTCTTCTTTACTTTTATCATCATAGCCTTAATGTGAGCCCTCATCACCTCTCCCTTCCATGACTGCAATATTCAGTCTTCCTTCTCTCCATAGAGCTGGTGGTGATCTTTCTTAAACATAGACCTGGTGATATCCCACTCCCTAGAGCAGGTTTTTAGACTGTGTTTGTTGAACTCCTAGGGAGTTTGCAGATGTGTCCTCAAGGACCTTTGAATAAGAGGCAACTGGTGAAACAGGAAAAGCAAGCAGGGCTCTTGGCCACCTCCCTGGCTTCCGCAGGCAGTAAACCTGCTTTTTCTATTATGAGTATTTGACTTCTAAATAAGACTTTTTCAATAAAGTGTTTCAGAAAGAGAGAGAGAAACACTGACTCCTAGATATATATTCAAGCTCCTTAAAGCTAATCTCTTATTTCAACCTCCTTTTAAGCCATTTCCCCAATAATACACACCACAGTTCAGTGACACTACACTGCCCACCCTTCCTAGAACATGTCAAGCCCCAAAATATGGGCATGCAGATAAGCCAGGGCCACGACACCATATGCTCTCAAGAAAAAATGGTTGCTGTTATAAGTGATTGCTGTTTCCTCATTCCACTGTATTTATGCCATTTACTCTCTTTATCCTTCAGAGACTCACATTAAACATCACTTTCTTTCTGGTTCCTCAAATGGGGGAATTAGCTCTTATATGTTTACAGTTTATTTATGATAACATTTCTCAAACTGTGACATAAGAACGTATATTCAGGAACTGTTTCTGAGACTCCTCTTTCAATTTTATGTTTTCATTTTGGTGATAATTTAAAAGTAAAATTTACTAGTTTTAAAGTGGAAGCTTTCTCTTGCAGGAATGAGTCTCCAAATACATGTTGATAAGAAAATTCCAGTTTTCTTAACTGAGAATTTTTTCAAACTGTAGTTATGGAAATCTCTGGGCATATTTTTGGGGTTCACAAGCTATGTTTCCATCATACAAAGTTTGTACAAAAGTTTGAGGTTTCCTTTTTGTACATTTCTTTACAAATAACAAGCATGTCTTGTTTTAGGTGTTTGATTAAGTCTCTCGCTTATCCAACATATGGTGAAAGAGCTGTTTGTAGTTAGTGATGCATTAGTTGAACAAGTTCTCTCTGTCTTTGTGGCAAAAAAAAAAAAAAAGGTTGAGTATTTAAATGAGTCCTAGAATCCCATTTGGATCCTAACTAATAAGCAGTTTGAAGTAAAGGAAAGGCTTTGAGTCCAGGATTTCTGACCCTGAAAGTCTAATTATCCACCACAACGGATCTTGCCACTCAAATACTCTAAGCTTCAGAGTCCTTCTTTGCCCTACTTAAGAATCAAATGATGAAGGTAAAAGCATCTCAAAGTAACAAATATGAGGTGTTATATGAATTTCAAAGGTCTAAATAGCTAAGTGATAGGATATCTTGCTTGGAAACAATCCCTAGGAAATGAGGAAGTTGTTCTGACCTTAAAAAGGTGACTGTTGGGAAGCTGGGATGGCTCAGCAGGTTAAGCGCTCACCTTGCAGCCCCAGGGTCCGAGGATTGAGTCCTGACCCTGGCCTGTGTGGACCCATATGCTGAACTGGAGTGTGCTTCCCATGTGGGAGGCCCCCAATCAGCCTCCAGATCGTGGGGGATGCCTCCCACGTAGGAGGCCCCAGGCCAGGTACCTGCCCTGTGCGGCCCAGCTCACCTGTGTGGAAAGAAAACATGTCAAAAACTGACGACATACAACTATGGAGACTGCTCTGGGCCCTCCCCCTTCTCTCTGTCTTGCTCTGTCTCTCTCTCTCTCTCTGTCAAAACAATAAAATAGGGGAAAGCCGGGACGGCTCAGCGGGTTGAGCGCTCGCTTTGAGGCCATGAGGACCGAGGATCGAATCCCGGCTCCGGCCCAGGCAGGACCCACGTGCTGAACTGGGGAGTTCCCACAGTTCAGTTCTCTAACTGTCTCTGTCTCTGTCTCTCTCTCTATCTGTCAAAGGGTAAAATAGAAATAACTATGCACTGAAGACAAAAAGATGGTTTCTCTCTATAAATGTGAAAAGATTAAAAAAAAAAAAAAAAATTTAAAAAAAAAAAAAAAAAAACAATAAAATAAATCTTTTTTTTTTTAAGCACCTGTCTTAACTTCCACTTAGTGATTCCCAATTTTCAGAGACACCTAAGAGCTAGCTGGCCACAGTTTTCCCTTAGGCCTGAGCCCAGGAGCCCCTGGGAGAGAAACTGAAGTCTTTCTATGTCAGTCAGTATTCAGGAATGTACGATATTTGCTGGACTAGAAGAAGCCCCAGAGTACCTAGAAAAAAATAACCAAAAAGAAAAAGGAACGACTCTGGCTTGATTGCCAGGCAGGTTTTACAGGAAAGAGTGATGCCGGGCTGCATGTCACCGTACGTAACCTCACTCCGACTTCCCTGCAGGAGACACTCTGGGAAGGAGGAACCTGGGTGGTGGAAAGGGAAGAAATACGTCTGAAGGGTCCTGGGTTTTTCTCCCCCAAGCAATACTGTACACAAAACAGGCTTGTGCTTCTAATCTATTAAAGAGAGAAGTGGGTACTAGAAATTAAATAAGAAAAGGTAAGAGATTTCCAGGGTAACAGGTAAGAGATAAATGTCCCAGCAACATCAGGGTCAGGTGCAAAGTGGGGGCAGGGGAAGAGGAGATGCCACCACCTTGTGGTGACCTAAGCAGTGTATAAGCTGCTACAACACAGCAGAGATCTGGAGACACGTATAAAGGGGCAAAAACATCTAGACTCAAAGAAGAACAGTTCTGTAAAGATCAATTGGCTTGATCATATGTGAGATCCCTCCAATTTTTCTACATTTAGTGACCCCTATAAAATCAAGAAACGGTGGGGGAAGGAAAGCTAAGGTCCTGCCACTTGGCAAGTGGGAACCACAGGTCAGGTGAACTTGGTGGCAGCCTGTTAAGGTTGATATTCTCAGAACCCTGTATCAGAGTCCTGGAAGGCAACAGATGGCATACTCAAGGACAGCAGCTTAGGGGAGAAATTAATAAAAGAACTATTGGCAAAAACGTGGGCAGGATTATGAAAAAAAAAAAAAAGGAAAGGAAGTGGATATCAGAATCCAAAGAGAGAAAACAAAGTGATAAGTTGCCTGGCAGAAGCTTTGGCCACAGAGAAAACAAACACAACAGTTAAACTCAGTAAAGAGAAATCTGCCCTCACTGTCCTGGGTTCTCATTGGCTTTATCCAACAGGAAGCTTGAAAATAAGCAAATTAATGGATGAAGTTCAGCTACTTACACCATAGAGTAGGACTGGGAAAGGGTAAAAAGTAGGTCTGGAGAATCAAATGAAAAATGTCAAAGATCCACAAGCCAGTAGCTAACCCTACAGACACCTGAATATCTGAAATATGCTTTCCATGACATCTACGTGAATTAGAAAGACAAATTTTGTTTCTTTGTCATTTGAAATAGAGAGGATAAAAGGTGATAATGGTGATGATGGTGATAGAAGAGGAAATATGAAGAAAAAGGAGGAGAAAGAAAATAAATAATATAGCACAACAAATACTACTAAAGGTTAAAAAAACTGTCCACTTGACAGCTGTTTGTTGAATGCCTGCTAAGTGTTAGACTGCTGAGCAAACTGCTGACAATAAGGAGAGAAGACATGGTTTCTGTCCTCAGGAGCTTCCTTTTTATTGGAGAAATCAGATCTGTGAATCAGTATTCACAGTGCAGCACTAGCTACAACCCAGGTAAGTAAATTTAGTTCAACTATGGCTCTTTCATTAACAATAATACCGTAATTACTATAGGTATTATTATTAAGCCTTACTATGTATCAGGCAATTTGTTAAACTACTTGAATTGGACTCACTTCATATGATCATGACAGGATTAATCAATACTCTATTATCTTCAATCTACATATGAGAAAGTTGACACTTTTGAGTTTAAGTCACTTAGTCTCCTTGCTAGTAAGAGGTGGAGCTATGATTAAAACCCAAGTATGCTGATTCCAGAGACGTACCTCCAATCACTAAAGGGGTTGAGACCACAATGGTTTTGCTTTGAAAGCCACATACACTCTGTACCCTTTCCAAGTCCAAAGGAGCTTTCTTGATCTATCAATTTACCACGTCCCCTGTTATCCCTCTCAATGTTTGACTCGATTGACTAATTGCATCAAATATTACATTAGCTCAGTATCACACTAATTAGTACCATTTTGTTTACTAGATGATGACAGAGTGGAATGGAGTTTCCTTTCCTGATGCCCATTATCACAATGATTATTCCCGGGGGGGGTTGGGGAGGGACGGACTGTACTGCATTGCAGCAGGTGTGACTACCTGTGGCCTTTAGCAAGGAGGATGGCCCTACCCCAAATTACTCCATCTGGCAGAGCAGTTCACACATGAATGGCAGCGATTTGCATGCAAACAGAAGCCTATGTGCTTTCTGGGAGCTAGGAGCTGTATTTCAACATTTCACAGTAGAATTAGTCAGTGCACAGACGCTGCACCTTGTGCCTGTGCCAGCTAAAACCCCTCTAAATACCAAGCTCTGTGTTTCACAGCAAGATTGTTTATTGAACCAGTTCATGGAAGCTCCAACAACTCCTCTGCTGAAATACTGCCAGCTCCAAGCTCTGATTTTGACATTGATGTTGTCAGTCGAGATTAAGCATCGGTCTTAATGAATGCTGGCAGACGTCTTTTCAGGTATGATCACCCGTGTTCCTGTGGCTAAGAAGCAAAGCTCTGGACAGGAGTGAAACTAAGATCTTAGGAGTGACTAGTTGTCTTTTTTCATTTTTTTGTTTCTCATGCTCCCCTGCATTGGTTCCCCAGTTCTTGTAAGATAAAGGTCAAGTTTCTTGATGGTTCTTTAGGGACTTACATGAGCTGAGCCATATTGATCTTTTCACGCTCATCTGTCCCACTCCTGTATACTCCAACAATTCAAGAGTACTTCCATTTGCCCTCATACATGATTCAATTTTTAAAAAGCGTTCCTTCTTTCACACGTGCCATTCCTACCATTTGGAATGACCGTCACCTTCACTGCTGCTGGAGGGTAAACTTCAAAACCCTGGATGTTGAGCCTTCAAAGCCCCATCCAGGTTATCCTGAAAGATCTTTCTGACTTGTTCCAAATAAAAGGAATTTCTTTCATCTCCAAAACCTCATCCATAGTTTTACTCTTATTGCATGAAACAAGACATACAAGCACACCAAAATAGTCTTGCCACTTGACACTGAGTATCCATAACTTATTCATCTTTATATACCCAGATCTCAGCACAATGTTTGGCATACAGTAAGTGCTCTATCTTTATGTGTATAATTAAACTGAACTCTTTTCCCGGGTATTTGGTATAGGCGGTACTTAGAAGTTTAAAACAAACCTCAGCATTATGTTGGTATTTCAGGAATTAGTGCTAAAGTTTTGATAATGTTTACTTAACTTCTGTTCAGAAAAATGCACATGATTACTATATAACATTACCCTTTAACATCACCCTCAAAAAAACAAAGAAGAGCATTATGAAGGATGCAAAAAAAATTCCTAAATCTCCCTAACCAGAAAAAAATACATATTTATATCTGTACATACACATAACTACTTATATATAAATCATAAATAAAGCTTTGATTATTAAGGTTTTTTTCTTTAAAAAAATATACTTTGAACAGTAGGAATAAACTATCTTTTGCAGACAAAGATGACACAGTAGAGAAATAAATATTCCCCCTGACAGAACAAGACAGTGAGGCTTGCTAGAATCCATTTAGCACAATCAGTTGGTCTATTATCTCCCGATTATGGAAGTGGAGAAATGAGATATTTAATCAGAACATATTTTAGAAAGTTGTAACATATTTGCGTATTTCCCTAAGGCCTGTAATGAAGAGCTCTTAATATTTCATTTTCATTATTACCAAAAGAGAAAAGTTACATTGAAAGCTCTCCTTGTGGTCTTAGTCCCAGAACAAAGAAGAATTTCAGCATCTCTAGGTCATTCAAGCAATGCTCCCACAGTCAAACTCAGTAGAGAGGTACTCAAGACCAGGGCTCTGGGTCCACTTCCCAATTCATTTCCATTCTCCATCTTTACCCACACTCTCCATCCCTAACTTACAGAAGAACATCTTACATATAGAATTTGTTTTTGACGGTCATGGAAAAAAATCATTTCTATATGCTGGATGAGGTGGGCACCTTCCAATGAATACCTAATTCCTCCACAGGTTCAGGACCAAGGGCCACATTATCGCTACCAAGTGAAACTTGGCAACACTTGAGGGGCAAGGGCACAAGAATAAACTGAGGTACATTCATGGGAAATCAAGAAGAGACTGGAATAGGCCATCTTTAAGATCTTTTTCAAGCTAAGAAGCTATCTGATTTAATTAGTGCCAAGCAATAATATTATCCACTGGACCAGAAATGTAATCATTGAGCCAAAGAATATTTTTGTTCTGTTTTGTTTTAAGTTGTTTTT
>PVKE010008968.1:0-46166 GCA_004027555.1 Craseonycteris thonglongyai | reverse complement strand
TTTATGTCCTGCAAAGCCAAAAATATTTACCATTCATCCATTTATAGGAAAAGTTTGCCAAACAAGAGGTAACATCTCCAATTTCTGACATCGGCATCTTATGAAGTCCCAGGAGGGAACTGAAAAGCCTCTAACCTTCTTTCATTTTTTTCCTGCGATATGGTAGGGATCTTAGGGTTTTGAGGTCAAAAGATCTAAGTTCCAATCTCAGCTTCATCACTTATTTTTCTGATCTATGACAAGTTTCAAAACTTCTCTCAACTTCTGCAAAATGGATTTGAAAATGGCTTGTTTCACAGAATTGTTGTAAGGACTGAAGTTCCTGACAAGTCCTGGATGCTTTATATTCACTAACTTACCATTTCCTCCCATGTTGCCCACTCTTCTCCCTCGTCTACCCAACTTGAAATTTTGATGGACATTTGTGTTCTCTCTGACTGTGTGATGCAATTGTTTAGTGAGGAGGCTGGAAGAAAACATTAGTAATTTGAAAGGGGACTTAACCTTTGTTCTGGAGAGATCCTGGGAATTTTAGCACACTGTTGATGTCTCTTAGGTTTGGGCTCAGTCCTCATGTGCTAGACACTGTCATAATTTCTTTTCTAAAATGGATTAATCTTGTCCCTTTCCATTGGGAAAACAACAAGTAAATATAGAGGTTCCTGGCTCTAGGTGTTCTGTTTATTGAAAAGGAGAGATCTCAGCACTGTTCTGACAAAAAGTCTTCCAACTAAGTATTCACATAGTATATTTTGGACAGGCCTTGGGTAGAAATCAAGTTGGGGAGAAAAGTAGCTCTCTGAGATACCTGCACACTGAGCCCAACCTAATGAATCTGCCTCAGTAATTTTGTATTTTCTATATAAGTGAAGATGTCCTAGAAACAGCCACAAGACTGTTTATCCCTTTGCATGGCTTTTACACATGCGCTGGAAGTGCTTCAGGCATCTGTTTGCAGAGTGGAAGGCGGGGCCCGCAGCCCTGCTCCCCTGACAAAGATTCATTTCACCCTGATAGGAACAGTCAGACTCACAAGTGACCTAAGACAACCTGCTTCTTCTCATTGAATTTTGTCTTCCGTCTTCTTTTAGATTCTCAGATTTGCAGTTTATCCCAGTCAGACATTTATGTACTGCCATAGGGTAAATAAATTAAAAAAATATAACATGTAGCTAGTTCACAATGAATGAAGGAGTATTGTATATTTTGTCTTGAAGTTGGTTGTTAGGAGATCATAATTTAGTTGCCCATAAAAATATTATAAAGCATGGGCCCGGTATTCATTTAGAGTGCCATATTTTATTTCTTTAGAGAAATTAGATGAATGTGAAAATCTGTTTAAAACCCTGTTTTCTCATTTTTGATACTATTTCTTTATAGAATCTGTTTAAAATTTCTAGTTTGACATACCGTGAGCATGCCTGTTTCCAGCATAATTCCTCCCCCTTGCACCCCAGATCAGTGTAGGGGGTAAGAGCCTGCTGAGTCGCCGGTAGAAACAGTGACTGAATTGAGGAAAGGAGGAGAGCAAATGTCCATGGCAACCATAGCTCTGTTGGGAGGGCTCAGTGCCCAAGCCCTGGCTTCTTTGTTTCATGGGTAAAAGAATGAGGATTTTGAGGGTCCCCAGTGAGAGTAGGAAGGGTTAAGAAAACTCCAGGCATCTCTTTTGTGAAGGCAAGGCAAATAGGAGAGGAAGTACTTGTATGAAAGGAAGATTTGTGATGGTGCGTTAGTCTTCCAATGATGTCCAAGTTCTGTGTCTTGTTATAAGTTGTTTATCTGCAGCTGCTAACACAATGGCAAGCAAATAATAGGCTTTTAAATAAATATTGAATTGTCCTGGAAGATTATCCTTCAAAGGATAAAAATAAGTCATTTTGGATAGGATTTAGCTAAAATAATTCTGCTCAAATTTATATTTCACTTTCTGGAGGGTTGTGAGCTTACCAGTGTTTGCAAATCTTTACATACTGTGCTTTACAAAGAGTGGAGATACAAATTGTTAATGAACTCAAACTATGACTAGAGGTTCACTGGGAATAGACTAGAAGAAATTCTGTTACCCCAACATGCCAGTGATTCAAAGCACCCATCCAATGAACAATAGAGCAGAGGGGACAAGAGCTACATTTTAGAATGAAATGGAAGTGGGTTGGAATTATAGTTCTGTGTGACATGACCAAGTTTCTGTTTTATCAAACTTTCCATTTATTTATGTGTAAAATGAAATGTTTTTTAGAAAATTCTATCACTATATTGGATTGAGGTGAAGATTAAATGAGAGATTTGGTGTAAAGTGCCCAGAACATGGGGGTGAGAACTAATAAATGCTGCTTGCAGTGTTTCTCATTTTTAGGAAATGTTTTGAGAAGATGCAAGGAAAACCTTCCTATAGAACCTGAGACCAGAGGTGCACCTGGGCCAAGAATTGATTCAAATCTATAACATCTAAACTCCCTTCACTGCTGCTCACAGACATTCCAGCTCATCAGGATGGGAGAGGGAGGCATGAGGAGCAATAATCACGTGGTCCCCGTGGGTGTATGTCACCCACCACGACTTCCACAGCTAATGTGCTTGTGCTTCGGGCTGCTACATTGTAATTCCAGCTGCTGTTTCTGCTCCAGCTGCATGTCCATCAGGGGCCGTGGCAGAATACCAATCTGTCCTCATGTGGCACAGGCACAATGTGGCAGTCTGTTAAAAAATATCCCACAACCACAGGCTTCTGATAGTCTCTACCCTCAGGGGCCTCCCTGCTTAGAAGACGTTGTTCCAGAAGTTTTTAAGGTTTCCATTGTGATTTGCCTCTACCAATTATCTGTGCTTGTAGCTTGTCACTTTGAACTTCCTGGCCTCAAAGCTTTGAGAAAACATTGTCTTTTATGGTATTAATCTGTTTTTTTTTTCAAAGAGAGAGGTCAAGACTAAGAATCTTTGATTTTAAGAGATTATTATTTCATTCATCCTGAAAATAAGTACACAGGTTATCTTTCACACCCTGCTATCAAATCATGGTTCCCAAGTCAATATATTATAATCTTATTTGTCACCTGTAACCACAACCTTTTCATTGACTATGGTTATACTCTCTTGATGCAAACCTATCCATGCTTGCTTCTGACTTTTCCTCCCACATCTCTGAACTTCCCTTGCATTAAGCCATAGCTCATGTGTTTTTGTGTCCATCTTAAACTGTTGTAGAGCCCTCAACCCCCACTCTTGGCAAATAGTATAGACACACATGTCTATGAGCAGATTTGATACTTTGAGGCTTCTTGCTTCCCTAGAACACTGCGTATCCTCACATTATAACCCAGTGTTGGCTGCTGTGTGGTGCTTTAGTGTTTCCAAGAGTGTTCACTCCTACAGTTCTCACATTACTTGCAAATTCCCTGTTCTCCTCCTTCCTGTCATAAGAGTCCTCTGGAAGAATGGGACAGAAAGCAGCTCACTAGCAAACATTAACTGATCGACAGGTAGATACTGGGAGCCAGTCATAGGACTGAGGAGGAACCAGAGTAGAAGGAAAAGAGAGAGATGAAAAAAATAGGGGGAGCAGACTACATTAAGTGAGAGAGAGAAAAAATTAAAAGCAAACATGGGTACTGTTATATGCCAGGAACTGTGCTAAGCTCCTTATACACATATACACAGGTAACTATTGTACTAACCACTTTGGTTAAGTAGGTGCGTAAATGACAATACTGTAGCATATTTATAAAGAGAGTGGACTTTGGGGGCTAGTTGCCAGCATTCTAACCTTAGCCCCTCTATTAACTAATCGTGAGGCCTTAGGAAGTTACTTAACTCCTGTGTGTCTTAGGTTCCTCATTTACGAAATGAAGCTAGTAATGCCTCCTTCCTAAGAATTAAAGTATTAGTACACATAAACTATGCAGAACAGATTGCAGCGCATAATAGTCATTAAGAGTTAGTTCTTATAATTATTTGTGCATTGAAAGTTGTCTTCTCCCCTGCAGAGCCTGGCCTTGGCTATAGTGTATTTCCACCAAAGACGGTGTGGCCTGACTGGGGACACTCGTGCACCATTGTTCAGCTGGAGACCCCTAACAGCCACTGCCAGCTGCCCTTTGAGAGACTTTAGGAGAGCAGAACACTCTTCTCGCACTTTCTGTCTCAGTAATGCCAATAGCTTCTCACACTCTGTGCAGTGGCAGATTTTGGCATATGTTTCAAGAGCATTTCAACCTTTAGCATATTATAACCATAAACTGTTAAATCCCTTATGTTATTAGAAGCAAATTAAAAGCCAATTAAGCATAATATTTTTAGAAAAAAAAATCTGTTTGAGCTTCTCAAGGGTGGGGCAGACTATTTTATAAGTCCTTTGTGAGAATCTCCCACTCCCCACTTTGAACTCTCTAATTTATTTACTGGCTCAAGAAAAATACTCATGAAAGATCTCTTAAGCAGATGAACATACAGTGAAATAAAGTCCATTTTGTTATTAGAAGCTTTATCTATCCTGGTGTCTACCAGACTACAAACTTCAGAGGAAGTGAGAGATTCAGCCCATCTGAGTTCCTGTGGCTCCTTGAATCATCGATAAATTGTGCAGCTATTAATTGATAACTGTTTGTTCATGTGTTAAGATATCTAATTCTTAATTGTAGGCTCATTGAAGTTGCAGACCATGCTATATACAGTAGACTCTCTGTTAACTGGAACTCAAACAACTGGCCTTCTCAAGCAATGAGTTTGCCAGTTACTTGAGTGCCCGTTGTTTGACTTTGGTTAACTGAGAGTCTACTTACATTTATCCGGCATCAAGCAATCCCCATGGGTGCTGGTTAACTGAGAGTCTACTGTATATTCTCTGTTATTATGTCTGGCCATTACCAGACTCATCCTTTACCTGACTAGCACACTCTTTCGCCTTCAACTCCCATCTCATGATAGCACCTCAGTTACCATGTTCATCTGAAAACCCATAGACTGGCTTGGCTCCACTAGGTTGTCCAGTTGCCCCACTCCATTCTCTTCGCACCTGTTCTCCAGGTACATGAACTTCCTCTCACTATCTTAAAAGTACTGGGAAAGGCCTGCCTACCAAAGGGCCTTTACACATGCTATTCCCTCTGCCTCAGGGTTCTCCCTCCCTGCTTGCTGCTCTCATCATCACCCTTTCTCACACTAGTTAAGATCTGTTCATCCTTTAGATACTTCCTTGACCCTCATGTCTCCCAAACTTCCTCACCCCCACTCCCAACTAAGTACAGTTCTATATTAGCAGGAAGAGAATTATTTTGATTTCACTGAATGTACTTCTCACTATTTTTAATTAAACTGTTGTTAATGCAATCATTTGTTTAATGCTATTCTTCTGACTAAGCTAGAAACTCCATTAGAGGTGGAACTGTCTTTGCTTATCATTGCATCTTCAGTATAGAACACAGTAGTTAGCACACAGGAGGGCTGCAATAAATGCTTGTGAGTTAATTAATGCTGGCCTTTATTGTAATTAGATTAGTAGATTCAATAAAGTCTTCTAGAACAAGGACTGAGAATAGAATTCAATTCTCAGTAGTTTTGAGTAGCTCCAGGCTGAATATAGATGTGTCTGGTATGCAGCAGACAGGCATGTACAGGATAGGAGTCAGAACAGAGGTCACTGCCTGGTAGGTAATCTGGTCTAGTACGTGTGTGAGTAGCAATGTAGGACAAGCTGGCATGAATCAGGGTGACAAACTAGAAATAGGATTATAGCATACCTAGGGATTGAACAGAAAAAAATCCAGGTGATAGGCAAAGGGTCTGGAATCTTGTTTGATGAACCTCTCTTTATCTCAGAAGAACAGTATTACTATACTGAGCACTGGAGATACACAGACCAACAACTCTCTTCCTCCTCCAGAATTACATTGTATTGTGAAAAATCCTATGATAGAAATGCTATAGGGAAACACAATTTCACAGTCTCTGGGCTTTATAGAAAGCATTTTGGAGATGGCATCTGAGCTGATCTTTGAAGAATAATCAGGAGTTAGGACATTGGGAATAGGCACGGAGAGAGATAGTTTAGTAATGAGTAGCTAGTGGGAAGGCCAAAAGACTGAAGAAGGCCCAGAGTATTTGAGGAACTAGAAACTTCTTATGAACTCCTGTATGGTGGAGGGCAAAATGGAGTGGGGGAGGGTTTAGTAAGCAATAGGCCACTGTAAAGGACGTGAACTTGATTAGGGAGGGATGTGAGAAGCTTTGGAGAATGGTCAGACCCATCTGTGATACAATCTGTGCTTAGAAAGTGGATTTGCCATTAGAGTGGGAAGTGGCTGATGAGTTGGACTGACATTGGGGAGGTGATTATGAGTTTATAAAAGTGATACATAGTCATGATAGAACCTAGGGAAGTGGCATTTGAGTTTCAGGAAGGGAGGCAGACTTTAGGTGTATTGAAAAGTAGGGTCAGTAAAGTTTGGCCACTCTTAATGTAGGAGGTAAAGAAGGAGGTTTCTGACTTGGGCAGTTTGGTAAATGATGGTGCTACTTACTAAGAGGGAAAATAGTTTTTCTTTTTCTTTTTTTTTAAGAGATGGATAAATGTATTTTTTAAAATGTTGAAGGATTGATGAGACTGCCTGCTGGCCTCAAAAAACCATTTTCTGCCTTTTCTCAAAAAATAAATCCCATGTTTTAGCTAGGTCTTTCCCAGCTTGCTTGCAGCTGGGCGTGATCATGTGATTAATTTCTGGTCAGTGGGATGTAAGCACACCAGTTGTGTACCTTCTCCAGCTGTTGTGCTCTCTCTTCCTGTTTCCTCAGCCCACTGTTGGGGATGTGGACATGCTAAATTGGGCTATGAGATGGAAGCTGCATTTTGAGGATGGAGGAGCAATGCAAGTATCTTGAGACCCTGACAAGTACTAGGGCTGTCTGGAAAAAATCCAGTCATTGTCAATATAACAAGAATGGTTACATGGCTGGATACTTTCCTGACATTTCTAGTATAGAGCCACATTTTCAAACTTGGTTGCCAATTTATTGTTCTGTGGATCAGTTAGTCTTTTGTCCCAGCCACCCCTCTATCATTGCCCAATGGGCTCATGAAAAAAAGTGGCCATAGTGACAGAGATGGAGGTTATACATGGGATTAGCTACATGGACTTTTCTACTCGCCAAGGTTGACCTGGCTACATCCACTGTTGAGCACCTCATCTGTCAGCAGCAGAGATCAACACTGAGTTCCCAATATGGCACATTCCCTGGTGTGATCATCTAGCTACCTGGAAGTCGGTTGTTTACTATAGACCACCTCCATCACGGAAGGGGCAGTGTTGTGTTCTTACTGGAATAGAAGCTTACTCTGGACATGGATTTGCCTTCCCTGCACACAATGCTTCTATGAAAAATAACATCCATGCATTCACAGAATGACTTGTACACAAGTATTCCACACAGCTGACCAGTATTCTGGTCAGGTGCTCACTTCACAGCAGGAGTATGGCAGTGGTCTTGCTCATGGAACTCACTGGTCTTACTGTGTCCCCTACCATCTGAAGCAGCTGCTTGGCTAGAATTGTGGAATAGCCTTTGAAAGCCTCAGAATCAATAGGATATAGAAGATACATATGCTCTCTTTTTCTCTCTCTTTAGATATATCTGTACCTACCTCTATCTTTATCTCTAATCTTAGGGGAAAGATATTTGAAGAGAGAGGAGGGAGAGGGGAAGAGGGATAGAGAGATTATATAATTATATAATTTTACATAGATATATAATTTTTTCTATATTCTATTTCTGCTTCTCTGTAGAATCCTAATACTGTGGAACAATTAGATAAAGTATCATGAGATTCTGATGATTATAGAGCTGTCTTACTATCCTTGGCTGTCAATGTGAGAATAAAATAAACATTGATCCTGCATAGGTCTCTGATATTGCTGAATGTAGTCACTTACAGCTGAATTTAACCCTAATACATTTAATCTGAAATACATACCCATGATGCATGGACACATGAAGATAGAAATAGAAATCTGTAGCAAAGGTCTAACCTAGTAACAAGAGTTGGCACTCATCAGCACCATGCTCTCATCCGAGAAGTAAGGCCTCCTCAGACGAGTGTGTAGTGTGAGAAGCACCGAGCAGTAAATCAATAAAAAGAGGAAGAAGGATCTGAAAAGAAGATTGAGAGAGCTACCAAAAAGTTAGGAGGAAAACCAACACAGTGAATTAAGAGAGAGGTATAGTCAAGGTGTCCGATGCTCCCGAGTGGTTGAACAAGTAAGCCAAGAACTTAAGGGTGGCCTTAGAATTTACCAACCAGAAGATCCCATCAGTGCCTTGGGAAGAATAGTACAGTGATACCTTGGAATCCAAATGCCCCCAAACATGAACAACTTGGAATCCAAACAAAAACAATCAAGTAAATTTTGCCTTGGAATCTGAACGCTGCTTCGGAATCTGAATGCCAATGCATTGTTTACATGAGCAAATGGCCACTTGTCTTGGAACTCGTACGTTTTGGAACTCAAACAGCGTTCTGGGACAGATTAAGTTTGAATTCCAAGGCATCTCTGTATTATTGGAGAGACCACGAGGAAGACAATTACACTGAGTAATGGATGAGAACAATGAAATGAAGACAGCAAGCATTAAAATACCTTTTAATAAAAGTTTGTTTTTAAGAGAAGGAAATAGTGTAGTAATTTAATAGCAGCAGAGTGTCAGATGGATGTTATGCATTCCATTTGTTCTTTCCTCCCTCCCTCTCCTTTCCGTCCTTTAAATGGAAAATGCTTGCTCTTGTGTTTAGGCTGAGACAAAACCAGTGGGGATGCTCCTGCATTAACCTGGCCTTCCCCAGGTCTCTCTTTGATAGTCTTGGATACAGCACTAAGGCCCTGGCGTCTTACCTGCTCTTGGTCTCATATTATGCAGTTTCTAGTAGCGGATGAGTGACTAGACCCCTCTCACAACATTCGATGTTTGAGGCTTCCAACTTAGGCTGACCAGATGTCCATTTTAAAATGGGACAGAAAACAATGGTACTGCCCCATTACAAATGGTACATGGGATCAGCCTAGTCTCACTGGGCTAAATTTAGGGTGTCTGTAGTGTAGGCTGACCATATGTCCTTTTTGAAACAGGACAGTACCATTTTTTTCTGTCCCATTTACAACAGGATGTCTGGTCAGCCTATTCCAATTGCTTTCCCTCATCCATGCCATTCAATCTCATATCTACTGACAGTGCACAATTTCCTGGCAGGACAGTCAATTTTCAACAAAGTTTCTTTGACATTGCCATTTCCCCCTACATCACAGTCTTGTGACGGGGGAAATAGAGACTTGCAGTTCTTTTACTCTTTTTGTACTCCCTTCATTGCTTTCCTTTACCTTATCAGTCGAGACATACAGGCCACCCTGTAATTCCCTAGTACCCATGGGGTAGGGAGAGGCCATCTACCAGTAAATGACTCATCATCTAGAGTATGACTTCCAAAATCTGGAGGCTTCCCGGATTCCCATTTGTCCTTGAGAGGTCCGAGGGCCTTGAACACATGGCTCAGCAAAGGTGGTTATGGTATGAACAGATGAAACTGTTCATATGTCTTATCATTGATACATTTCAAAGCCATTTAAAAACACTTGTGAATGGAGAGTAAGTTTTCCATTATATATTTTTTCCTCTGTGAGTGGAAGCAGTACAATGTATAGCTTTAAATCTCCAGCTCTGGAAACTGTGAGAGGGGTCTGCATTGTGATCTGTGACCTTAGCAAAACGACTGAACCCCCCTGAACACTCACTTTCTTAATTTGTAAAATAGGGATTACAATACCTTGATTGTAAGGCAGATTAAAGGAGAAAATCAAGTATGCCCTTCATATAATGTTTAGTACACGGTAAGACGATAGTAAGTGATTATTGTTCTAGCAAGCAAACGGCTGTCATGAGAGGGCCTAGATCTTTTCCACATTAAAAGTTCATACACCAAAAGGAAGTATCTTTATTGATCTCTAGAATATTCCTCCAGGCCATGCCATCAATCCCCTGCCTTCTTCGTTCAATACCTGCAGGGTGACACTAATGTGTTTAACTCATCTGTACTAATGATTTAATTTGTTTTCCCTCCCAAGTAACCTTTGCATTTTAACAGGGAGATTTTCAGGGCCCTGATGAAAATAAGTGACTAATGGCAGGCACCTGGCAGGGCTGCAGAAAGCATGCCTCAGGGCATTTCCCTTTCCTGGGGACTTCTACAGGTCCACACTCAGGAGAGGTTTCAGCCTGCCTGTGGGAAAGGCTGGCCTTGTCCTGTGGACCAAGAAATCTGGGGGAAATCCATGTCAGCTCCTGAGGTTTTCAAGTTTTACTCCCTGCCTGTAGAGTGCAGGCACACAACGGTGTTCCACATAAATATACACTGAAAACACAGAGGTGGAGGTTGGGGGTTGAGAGGCTCAGCTCAGGGGCTCAAACATGTCTAAGATAGCTTGAGCTCAAAGAAGGAGCAGGTAGCTCATTGAACTACTTAGATTCTCTCTCATTTCTTTTCATTTTATCATGGTCTTGCTCCCTTCTAAAGACTTATTTTATTATTTTTGACAGAGAGAAAGACAGAGAGAGACAATGAGAAGGGGGCAGGGCCCAGAACAGTCTACACTGTTGTACATCATTAGTTTTTGGCATAGTTTCCTTCCACACAGGTGGGAGCCACGCAGGACGAGAACTGGGCCTGGGACCTCCCACAGGGGTGGGAGCCAAACTGGGGGCCTCCCATGTGGGAAGCCTTCCCCAGTCTAGAACCAAACTGGGAGGGAAGCACATCCCAGTTCAGTATATGGGTCTGCATGGGCTATGTTGGGACCAGGACCTGATCCTCGGACCCCAGGGCTAAAAAGGGAGCACTCAACCCACTGAGCGTTCCAACTTGGTCTTGCTCCTTGACTTAGTCTGTGACAATGAGCACAATAACTTCAACTAACCTCATCCATCCACAGAGAAAACGAAGGCAGTTTATGTCAACATGGCGAAGCATTCTTCATCCTCCACTGACAGAATACTTGACTATCTATAAAATGAGTACAGTGGCATACAAAGAATTCTAGATATGTACATTGAAACAGCCCTCAGTTATCTAATTCAGAGATATATGTTTAAAACTTAAAAAAAAAAAAATACTCCCTCGGAGAATCTGAAAATTTGACTTAACCAGTAAAATGCACTGACACAGAAAATGTCACAAATAATTTGCAGGGTTTCATGGGTTCCCTAAATCATATTCCTAAGTGTCTTAGAGGAACATGGATCCCAGGTGAAGAGCTTTTGATGAAATCCAACCCCTTATTTTATGGAAAAAGCAACTGAAACTCAGAAGTTCAAGTTTTAAGCTGAAGGCCACACAATGCTTGGAAATCCTAGACTAGAACCTAGGGCTCAAGACTTGTCTTCTCTTATTCCAAGTTTCTGATAATTTCTAATGAGGCTTTACATCTTACTAAGCTAAAGGCGGTATCTATGAGGGCTGTCCAGAAAGTATCCAGCTGTGTAATATGGAAAATAGAAGCTTTTATGGATGGATTTGTTGTTGTTTTTGTTGTTCTTGTTGTTCTGACAGCCCTCATATTCCAGACAGAATTCTGTGATTAGAGATAATAAAGCATCCTCCTAATCACTCCGGTAGAGATTTAAATACATGAAAGAAACCTCAGCTCATTTCAAATTGTATCTTCTGTCTTTGAAGGCCCCTAGATTTTTTTTTTTTTAATCTCAAAGCATTTAAACTCAACTTACTCATTATTATGCCCTTATTTGGGTTCTAGCTCTCCTCTCGTTGACTCTATAAGAGGTTAATGTCTTTACCAAAATCATCAGAGAGGAAGATGTCCCATTTTAGGGTCGAACGACCTGTGAAGATAGGAATCTATCACCATATTCTTGGAGGTATGTTTTCTATACAGATAGAGTTTGACAGCCTAACACGCTGTGCTGTAACTGTACTTAATATTTTTCTCAAGCTCATCTTGGATGCCTAAAAGTTAGAACAAGGGTTTTTTTTGTTTGCTCATTTTGTTTATACCGTAAGTTTTTCCAAGTTATAAGGACTGGGAAAAGTTACATCAGAGTATTTCGTAGATGTCTTAAATGATTTTAGTTACAATATATTTAGGTATGTAGTTACATTTTATTCATTATATTTGCAACACCTGAAAAATGTAGCAAAAGTTATGGCTTTTGCAAGTGTATTATGCGACTTATAAAATTAATTTTTGTTCTTCGGTTCTTCATGGTCGTCTTCATGTGCTTGGTAATTGATTTGTAGAGATAATTAATTTGGTCATTGATTAATCAAATCAGTGGATTTGATTACGTAATTGATTTTTATGTTCATTGATTTATAGAGAATTTTGATGCGTGGTTTTATATTCAAGAAGTATTTATTACATGTGTCTAGTTTGTACACAGCCCTCTGCTACACGTAGGACACATCCATGTCTCTGAAACTGTGAATGTGCAGCCTTTAAATGCAGACTGGCACTCCAGTAGTAGAAATATATTATAAATATGCAAGAATGTGCAATGGATGTAATGGTTCTTGAGGTAATCTTGAGTCAACAAAGGGAAAAATAGCTTATATACCACCATGGCGAGACAAGATTTATATTCTTTAGCTTCCTAGAAGCCATCATTGAATTGAGAGAAGACCCATCTACCCTTGTTCAACACGTGCACACACACACACAGAGGCATGTTTCTGGACTCTTGAAAAACCTTACCTCTAGTCTTCCTAACTTCCTTTGCACACTGCCCTTCACATTACCTTCCAAGAGCCTAAACCGAAGCATGTCACTCCCCTGCTTCAAGTCTTTCCACACACCCCTGACCCACCATAGGAAGCACATACTCTTCTGTATGGCAACCAGTCAGTCAGTCTGGGCACTCTTACTCTTTGACTCTGTGCCCTAACTTTTAAACACTCCCTGCTTTGATGCACCTCTGTAGCTTTGTTATAGTTTTTGACTCCCACTGAAATACCTTATCTCCCCTGCACCTGTCTAGTCAAATTATACCCAATTTTTGAGAAGCAACTCAAATATTACTATTTCTGGGAAGTCTTCCTGGCCAAATCTGAACCCCCACCAACCCCTGCAAATGGGCGAACACATGGGTGTGTGTCTGGGCTCTTGCAAAAGAGTAGATACTGTAGAAATAAGAATTTTCTCTTCTGTTTTTCCGCAGGACTTCATTCATACCTCAGAGACAGTGGTCCTCCATTGTAGTGTGGTGATTTCTGTGCATCCTACCATGACATAGAAAGTCTCCAAAAGTCTCTAAGAACTGAAGTATCCCTGTCGATGCTTGAAGGTGAGTTAGCGTTTAAGTTATTATAATAGCTATTAGTGAGTCTAAAGTGCTTATGATGCAGATTGTTATCTGAAAGTAGAATGGGAGGAGCGTAGACATGGTGACAGAAAATGTGAGTAGACAGTTCTCTAGAGTGATCTCTCCACTCACTCCTCTAGTTCAAGAAACATAGATGGAGCCCCGTTCCTGCCCAGCAGGGAGCTGGGCGTTGTTGCCGGCGTGTGATCACGGCCCCTGCATCATGCGAGGGACATAGCTGTGCTACAGTGAGGCGTGTGCTGATAACCACAGCTGTGCGGGGCTGCACGGTTTGTTCTTAAGCTACAAGAAAGGAATGGTTTTGTCCACTTTTGCAGCTCCTCTATTAACGTTAATCCAGTGTCAGGAGAATGGTATAAAGACTTTTGGGGGGCACGTGGAGGTGTTCAATAAATAGCTGATGACAGAGGAGAAGAGGGAGGGAGCACGAGCAGTCTCTTGGGTATGAAACCAAGTGAAAGTTTCTGAGCCCAACTGTAGAAATAAACTACAGCCTCCCTCACGTGTTCTCTTCAACAAGGTATGACTGCCAACTCTGGGGACGCTGGCACCAAAACCATCAGGAAGAAGACAAAAAAGTAAAAACAGCACAGAATAAACTAATGTCTTTGGCCAAAGGCCTGAGCATGCTTAGACCATTAGAGAGGAGTGATCCCTGACAATGCAGCTCTTCCACCCATCTCCACTTTCCTGCGTGACGACCGGAACACGTTCTCCGGGCGTTTGCATGCCTACGAGGCTTTGGGGATTAGATGGAGGCAAGCGGAACACATTTACTAGGACCGTGATTATGTCTTTTCTTTTGTCTCTTTTTTCATTCCTGTGGGGCTCTGGAAATGTCATTGTCTTCATGTAACGCAACACAATGCTTGTGGGGTAGAGTCCCACTTGGACCATGGCAGCCCCTCAGCAGTGTATGTCTTGAGGGGTGGAGGGTGGAAAGGAGGACTGGAAGAAGCTGGTGGTGCTGATGGAGATGAGGGCAACAACAGAAGCGGAGTCTCTCCCAACAGGTGCCGCGGGGTTGGGGCCCGGCAGGCCCATTCAGAAGGCCGCGCATCCGGCAGGGACTGCACTGTGTTCTCCACCTGACTCATGGGGTCACCAGGCTTTTGGGAGAGCCAGGGTGGCCACAGGTTCAGGCTCCTGCGGTGCCTGCTGAGGACAAACTGACATTCTTCTCAACCTTGTGTTTCTTTCCTCGTCAGCTAAGAACCAGGGGAAGGGGAAGTTCCATGAAGATCAGGGGACTGGTTTTTACATATTTTTATTATCCCGTTCTGTCTCAATGATCTCGATAGTCAAGAAGTAGATTTAGAGGAAGGAAGGCGAGCATAAAGTAAAGAGCAGCCAGGCTGCCGAGGGCTGTTGAATTTTTAATCCCCGAACATTTTTTTCCCATTCTCTATTTATAATCTGTTTTCAAAGCCTGGAGGAAAGGGATTGTCTAAACCCCTTTTATTGTCAGCTGTTCAAAAAGCTTCAGCTGGTAGCATGACTAGGGAAAAACCAGGACTGAGTTTTTAGAAAACATTTCCAGGAATCGGTACCAGTATCAGAAAGTAAGTGTTTAGCGTTGAGGTGAGAAATACAAGTGAGAGAAACAACGGCTCGGTGATGTGTCCACTAACAGGGAGGATCTTTATTCCTGTCTGCGCCTGCCCCCCCCTCCCCCAACACACACACAGGAGCCCCCTGAAGACCTGGGCCCGGAACCCTCCCTGCACCCCTGCGGGCAGCTCTTTTTATCCACTCTCTTCCCCTGACTCTGCGAGTCCTCACCTGTGTCCTCAGGTGACAGAGCTTGCTCTCCTTCCTCCACTGGCTTCAGGTTTTCCTTCTGTAGAGAGAAGGATCCAGGGGTTACTCAGCCCTGGGCTCACGGTGACTGCTCCAGTGCCCTCTCTGCTTTAGCAGCCAACCTCCTGCCTCCCCCTCCGCTCCAGGCTCCCCCCTGACCTGCTGCTACCGGGGCTCTATCTTCTCACACTGGTTCATGCCAGGCTGGTTTCTTCTTCCCGGAGCGCTGTGTCCACAGCATCTGTTTCAGCATGTGTTCTGCACCCCTTCCCGCTTTAGAGGGTCCTGTCTTCCCTGACGTTTTGGGTTACTTGGAGGCACTGTAAACTCTGACAGAATCAAGATAATTGTTAATTTGCAGAGAGAGAGAGAGAGAGAGAGAGAGAGAATGAGAATGTGTGTGTGTGTGTGTGTGTGTGTGTGTGTGTGTTGTTTTGGCCAATGACACTTGCTTTTCTCAGCTTTCCCCATCCTGAGTGGAAGGCAGAAATAAGCTGTTGGATTTGTTGAACTCAGTTTCAAAGGTTATATTTTAAAGGGATGCTTTCAAATGGCAGTTCATCCAGAGGAGAGAGATTAACCCACGGTAAAGGAACTAGAAACATCTAAACTGAACATAAAAGGTCTAAAGGGAGAACTCCGTAAGCATTCCCAGGGTAGCCATTTGGGATCAAGATTATACTTGGCTGGTGTTACTCTAGAGGCCAGCAGTAATGGATGGAGATTACTGGGAAGCAGATTAGTGGTCAATACCAGGGGAAAAACATCCTATTTAAAGGAGCTCTTAAAGCTGGGTGCAGTGTTTTTTGAGGTCATGATCTCCTCTTCTGACAGTGGAAACAGTGGAGTTGAGCATGCGTGAAAATTTGTCAGGATATTTTAAAAGAGGGATTTAGCATATAGTTAGGAGTTTGGAATAGATGAACACTGACATTCTTTTAATTCTCATGATGATAAGGAATAGATTCCACTGTTTTCATCCCTTTTTTAAGTTCACTCTCAATCCAGGGTAAGGATCCACTGACTTTTAGGTCTTTACTTAGGTGAGTAAATGAAGTTGTGGCTTTTTAACACAAAGAATGCACACCTTAGTGTTGACTGCTGAGCTATTAAGCAGGGTTCTTTTTGGCTTGGTCCAAAATGAGTGTCATGAATTATGAACAGTTAGTTTTAGGAGAGTTTTCTGCCTGGACTTGAATCTTTATCAAAATGCTGATAAGTAACACTAAAACTGAAGACAAAGTTATGGCGATTTACCCCAGAAAAAGCAACATAGACTTATGTAAGAGTAGCTTCCGTGATATTTTTAAGGTCCACATTAAGAAATCCCAAAAGGTAAAAATCATTTGGTTCTGAAGAGAGAAAAGGGAAGCAATCGTATTAGCAGAAGTTGGCCATATTTGAACGCATATATAATGCACAGTGAGATACAGGTGGAACATGTAGTTTAAAGAAGAATGGAAGCATGCTATAATTCATAATGCCACAGCAAATCAGGCGCTCTCAGGAAACCAATCCGAACCTGTAGAGTCCAGTTGGGACAAAGCAGGCTATTTGGAGACAGGTCCCCAAGGAGCAGAGCTGTAGGTGGTCACAGAGCAGGGATGAGGGGCATATTTTGGTTTCTTCAGTTCCATTTTATATATGACTCAAGATTTCTTTGCAAGGACTGAAGCTGATTTGCGATTTCTGATCTTTTATATGGGAATGGGAATGCTAGAAACATAAAGTCTTTGCTTCAGATGTATCTATATTGAAAAATGAAATAATAAAAATTCCTCTCTTTAAATGGTGTAAAGAGGACATTTTGAGCCATGCCAATGTATGAAGGCTTTCTGGGAAGTCTCCAGCCATGTAATATGAAAAATGGAGGCAGTTAAGGCTGGATTTTTTTCCTGACAGCCCTCATATACTAAAAAGAGCCTGTGGCACTGTTGTGAAGTAAGCAGCACTGCTTAGCTCCAGCAACCCCTCGGTTTCCATTTCTGTTCTCTCTGTCTCTTCTGCATGTTCTCTTCCTCTTCTTCAGAAGGGAACAACCCAAAATCCTTATGTGGCTCTTGGCTGTTCATTGCTTACTGCTTGGGAGGAATGTTGGGCTTACAAAGACCAGTTTGGCAGATGTATTAGAGCTGAGAGAGGAGTAAGTGATAGATCTTTTAGTGCAAAAGATTGTACCTGTTCTAAGTATAAAATTGATTCTGCTTAAAACATGGACTGTACAATTTCTTGTGTTACGCTTTGTTTCAAAGCATAAAAGTCAGCCCTGTGGTTAGCTAATGTGTACATTGTCCAGACCTCTTGTTTCTCCTCCTGTTATTCTTGTTGCCTGCAGTTTGAGTATTTTTCTGCTATTCACACTTCCTCTAGAAAGATCCCTAGAGCAAGGTTTTGGGATGATTAAAGCACCAGATGCAGCTTGTCACTTGTTACTCACTGATAGGGTTTTGATATGAGTCTGCAAGTAACTTATTCTGGTCTCTGTGCAGTCAAACCTCTCTACTTATGTTAACCTGTATTTGAAGCTGCTCCCCAACACTAGCATCACCGTCTCAGCCCCACCTCAGATCATCAGGCATTAGATTCTCATAAGGAGCATGCAACCTAGATCCCTCGCATGCACAGTTCACAATAGGGTTCACGCTCCTACGAGAATCTAATGCCATCGCTGATCTGACAGGAGGCAGAGCTCAGGCAGTAATATGAGTGATGAGGAGTGGCTATAAATACAGATGAAGCTTTGTTCACCTGCCACTCACCTTCTTCTGTGGGGCCCAGTTCCTAAAAGGTCATAGACAGGTACCAGTCTGTGGGCCAGGGGATGGCGACTCCTGCCCTAGAGAGTTCCCAAAATAGAGATGGGGAAAGAAAATGGAAATTAATCTAGATTGCTAATTTGAGATTCTCTGGTTAGAGTTTTGATATGGAAAGAATTTGAAATTGCCAACTAAAATCAGGTTATTGAAGTATAAGTAACTTATCAGTAGATTATGTTTCACAGTTTCACAAGTTTCTTGAAAATTAGAGTTGATTCTTACATCTATGTTTTTGACAAAAAATAATATTTTAAAAATATTTCAGTTCAGTATGGTTTTGGATTTTAATTGTTTATTTCATCATTAATTAATTTAACAAACATTTGTTGATTATCTACTATGTGCCAGGTCTTGTATTAAGTACTGGGACTCAGAAAAAGAGTAAAACTCAAACTATATTTGTCTGTGCTAGGCTCTGTGGGGACAATGAGATAACTTAGGGTAAGCTTCCTGCTTTCAAGAGATGCATAGAATAGGAGAAGAAAGAAAATTTACTCATAAGGGGATATAAGAAAGCATTGGACAACTGCTGGCAATTATATAACATCTCAGGAGTTCAGGAAATGAAGAAGGCTGCGTTAAACCTTACAGGATGAGGAAGGTGGACAGGAGGAGAAGAGTGGGTGAAGTTTATTCACGTACAGTTAATGGGGCAGTGGAAATAACAGTATATTTCAATGAGACGCTTTGAATACCTAAAAATGCAGGAAAAGTTAATACTGAATGCCTGTTATATAATCAGCCCAAATCCAAAAGGTACAGGGCATATACAGGTGGTGTAAGGTACAGTCATTTTCATCATGAACTTACAACTTCATTGGGGTGCCAAGAATAATGTACATGAGACAATTAGAAAACAGTTACATTATAGCAAGTGATTAGCTGCTAAATAGTGTTACTAATTCTAATGTGTTTTATGAGTTACTGAGAAAGGCAACTGAGAAGGCTGGAGAAAAATTATGGATGGCTCCGTACAAGTGGTAGGACCTTATGAGAAATAGGAGATTTGAGTGGGGATGGTGAAAGTGTGGGCAAAAAACAATTTTTGTATCAAAAATGTCAAGAGAATCAAAGATTTGCCAATGAAAAGCAGTGTAAAATAATGATGGGCTATTAGGCTGGATGGGCTATTAGGCTGGACGGCTGTGTAAGCCTGAAAGAGATCTGAGGACACTGGAAACAGAACCTTTGAAAAGTATTTATTGGTGTGTGATTAATAGGATGGAAGGGAAATTTCAGAATAACTCCTTACTAAGTAGGACCCTTGTATTCCCAATTATTATGTTTGGATGCCAAAGTTGTACAGTAAAGAAGGCTGATAGGAAAAAAAAATGGATTCATCTGAAATATGGTACCCTGGCCCACCAAAAAGATGAACAAATGGCTCTTAGAGCAAATTAAGCCTGAAATATCCCTGGAGGCAAAATATAACAAAACTGAAGCTGTCCTACTTTGGGTACATCGTGAAAAGGAAGGGTTCTTTGGAGAAGATGGTAACACTGGTAAGAGTAGAAGGCAGCAGAAAAAGATGATGACCAAACATGAGATGGATTGACTCCTGAAGGAAGCTATAGGCATATGTCTATTGGAGCTGATCAGGGCTGTAAAGGACAGGATATGGTGGCCATCACTCACTCAAGTTACCAGGAATTGAAGTCAACTCATTGCCACATAACACACATAATTAAGCTGGCCCATAGAAGAGCCAGACTCATGGAGCTTACTCATTAAGGTCCTGGAGTTATAAGAATTTCAAGAGTAAGATAACAGGTAGAAGAGAAGTACTTGGGGTCTACAAGGAGGGTAGAAGTTCTGTGATATGATTACCAGCACGTTATTCAGTGCTATTTATGTCACTTAACCATGTGAATCAACCATTCCCTGACAGTGCTAAGATCAACTCTCTTTCATTTTGTACGAACTCCATTTAATAGACGCCCTTGCTAAACAGCTTCCAACTAGGGTCAGCCAATGTGAAGTACAGGTACCGAACTGGCAGAAGTGGTGGGGAGTCGGTGTGTCTCCCTCTCAGCTCTTCTTTGGAGGAAGGAGGTAGGACTTTTCACCACTTTCACTGTTCGCTTCAGGCCATATCTCCTGCAGGGAAGCTACACTGTGTGTAGTTCTCTGTTCTGACTCATAAACCTGGCTTCTGAGTTCTGGAAATACCACTTCTTCCTGTGTCTCTTCAGCCTTTGGATGACAGCAGCCTTTTGCTGTGGCTAATCTCGAGGTTAATCAATCATCCCCTGTTTTGGCTTCTCAGATTTTTTTTTTTTTTTATCAACAGTGTAATCAATTCTGTCTATGAAATTCTTATTGTCAAAAATGAATAGAAATGTTTCTATTTTCTGGCTGGACTCTGACTATATAACCATCAATAAATCTTTCTGGCACTGGTTTTCATATCTTTAAAACTGAAAGTATGAACTAGTTGATTTGTGATAGTTGTACAAATAACAAACTCAGAATATCAGATATGTAAGATGCTTTTTTGTGTGATTTATCATTTTGCACTTCTTTTATCTGTGTAAGATCTGCACAGATGACATGTGGTGCTCTTTTGGACAGTGGTTAATTTGAAGGTTTGAAAGAATTATCCAGTGATCATAGACCTTGAAAATGGTGGGGACTGACCCAGAATAGGTTAGCCTTTTTAAGGATCAAGACTAATAATCTGCTTGGAGATGCAAGGAGAGTAGGTCATAAAGAAGGAAGATTTCTCATGAGAAAATCCCCCCCCCCCAAAAAAAAAGATGCCAAGAAATGTAAATGCATTTGGCCCCAGAGACTGAGCATTGGGGGGAAAAAGGTCAACAGGAATAGAAAAAGAGCTGTCCTTTTTCTTAGCATTGCGAACACCTACTGTGTCATATCCTTCATCTGAATCTCCATCTCTTTAGTGACCAAGACCACCCTGTTGCCTTATAAGTGTCTACTTCAATCACATGACAGACAATTTAGAATTTTTGTAATTATCTAAGGATTAGCAGTGGATTAGGCTCTGTTAGTTCCCATTGAATGCTCAATTTTAGAGCCATAATTGGAAAGATTTCCGGTAATTTGTGGTAGTTGTATTTAGTAAAGAGAACAGAGTGATTTCTGAGATTTTCTTCCTTTGTTAGTTCTTTCTAGTCCATATTTGGCAGAGGCATGAGATAATCTCTGGCAATAAGCATCTTGGACAAGATTTCTTTGTGACACAGCTGCAGAGGAGGTTGAAAAGTATCCTACCCTGTTACTTATGTAACCTCTCTGGGAATTATCAGTTACCATTGCTTTTTGTACATTGAAACAACCACTTCTGTGCCAATGTTGAATCAGTATAAGTAATTTCTACTCAGAATTAACCAGTGTATTTTTTGTTTGTGTGATTGAATTATTAAATAGTTGATGATTCAGCCAGGGTTCAATCATTAAAAATGATACATAATTAATTGTCAGTACTTTATAGACATTTGCAAAGGCATAGGTTTTGGTTTTATTAGTTACGATCAGAGTCAGCTACCCTGTCTCCCACATACAAAGCAAAATGGTTTAGAGAAAATTTGAGGAAGTTCTATTGGATGCTACTAACAAAGCATTGGTAGTAAAATAAACATTCGGGGGTATGTATCTACCAATTTGCATAGATGTGTATATGATACAAGTGGCCATCAATAGTCTATGTTCATTTTAATTCATTTAGTTTAACACATTTATAGATCAATTCTGATGTGACTAATATTCTAGGCTTTTTGGGAAATGCAAGGAGAAAAGAGGTGATGACATATATCTCCTGTTTCCACTAAATTTGCAGACCAGTTGTAGATTGAATAATAACAAAAATAAAACTTTCTGTTTACACTTCATAGCAGTTTTAGAAGTAAACCATTAAAATCTGAACAGAATAAAACACAAAGGTACCATCTAATTTCCTATAGATCCCTGGTTTTGTAAATCAAGGGTACTAAGGTTATAAGGCCTAATGTTTTGTCCTGGTTCTGCTATATAAAAATTAATTTGACTTCTGTTTGTATATCTATGAAATGTGAGTGTTAGACAGAATGGTGAATCTCCTGATATGTCAGTAAAATCCTTCAGAGCTGTGCTGATAGATTTTGATCAGAATGTGAATTTTACTTGAATCCAAATAATGGGAATTTGAGCTTGATAGGATATTTGACATAGTGTAAGGTGGAGAATAATTTACTGTTCATGAAAGACATGGTCCAATGGGAAGCCACAGTCCAAGGTGGGATCTGGATTTAATGGAATGTGTGACTACTTGACCTCTTTGGTATTTAAAATTGGACATAGCTCAGCGGTTGAACACTTGCCTCACAATCATGAGGTCCAGGGTTCAATTCCTGGCCCCAGCCCATGCAACCCCATATGCTGAACTGTGGCGCAACTGGTAACAACTGGAATAGTTTCTCAGTGAAGGTTCTAGCCTCTCATATGGAGTGCCCTGGTTGAGTTCCTGCCCCGTGTAGCCTTATACCTACCTGTGTGGAATGAAACCATGTCACAACTAATAATGTACACATATGGAAACTGCTCTGGGTTTGTTCTATATCGCCCCCCACCCCAACAATAAAATGAATCTTTAAGAAAAATATTTAAAATTGAATGCTTAGGGAGGTAAAGAGTGTGATATATATAGCTAGCCATCAATAAAGAGTGATCACTAACTAGCATGACAACAATCAAGAATTTATTTTTTTTATTACTTTTTTTTTATTTTTAGAAATCTTGTTCACTTCCTAATTACTTCAATCAGTTTTTACACATTCTAGTATTCCACCAACATAAAATACAAGATAACCACTGTCACAGAGGGTTTTTAAGATTCTTTGCAGCTCTTAAATTTAATGATACTACATGTAACTAATACAGATCAAAAGTGCTACTTCTGTTTAGGTTATCCTTCAACAATGAAAACAAAATGAAGACGCTCCCAGACAATTAAAATCTGAAAATTTTATTTTCAGCATACATGCATTAAATGAAGTGTTTAAAAAGGAAGTCCTTTAAGGAGAAAGAGTGTGATAACAGATAGAAATCTGAATCCACGCAAACAGCACAGACAGTGGTAGCTATGAGAATACAGTATTTTTATTTTCAATCATTTAATGGTTAATTGTTAAAAGTTAATTGTTTAAAGCAATAAAAATCAAACAGTTGGTTGTTGTATAATTTATAATAGAAGTCCAAGGGAAAAGTATGTATTCAATAACACACATATAAAAATATACTATTAAAATATTTTAACATACTTGAAATGATATAATACTAATTAGAAATATATTTTGGTAAGTTGAAAATTAGTTCTGTAAGCCCTAAAACAGGCACTAAAAGTTATGGTTCCAATAGCAGAATCATTTAAAACAAAATCTCAAAGAGAAAGAAGTCAAAAAAGAAGAAAAATGGGGGAATATAGGACATAGAGGAAAGAACTAGCAAGATAAAAAAATTTAAATCTCACTGTATTAGTAAATACAATAGCCAAAATATCCAAATAAAAGGCAAAGTGTATCAGATTAGAGAGGGATATAAAACAACTCTATATGATTGACAACCTCCCATAGTTAAAAGATATTGTAAGTTTAAAGTAAAAGGATAGAAAAATACAGTATTTTGCAAACATATAAAGTAGAAGTGTCTATTAATGTCACACAAAGTAGGCTTCAGAATAAGGAATATCATTACAGATAAAGAAGAACAATATATAATGTAAAGTATCAATGCATCAAAAAGATATAACAGTCCTAAATATATATGAATCTAAAAAATGCTTTAGACTACTTCAAAATACTTAATAAAAATAGAAGAAGAAATAAACAAATCCATAAATATAGATGGAGACTGCAACATTATTTTCTTAGTACCTCATGGAACAAATAGAAAATCATTAAGTATAAAAGTCCTGAATAGTACTGTCAAACAATTTTGACAAATGACCTGTATATGATATTCCACATAATAACAGCAGAATATATCTTCTTTCTGAATGTATAGAGAACATTCACTAAGATAAACCATATTCTGGGCCATAATAAAAATCTTACCAATTTAAAACATTAAAATTATAAAAATATTTTATGCTTACAACAAAGTTAAAATAGAAATCATTAACAGAAATATTATTGGGAAAATCTCCAAGTATTTGAAATTAAATATTGCAGTTCTACCTAGCTAGTAGATCAAAATAGAAATAATTTTTTGAATTTAACACAAATGAAATATAGCATAAAAATGTTTGTGAAATATGGCTGAAGCAATGCTTAGAGGAAGATTTTTATGCTTCTTAAAAATCTAAGAAAATCTAAAATCAATAATCTAAAATATTTAAGGTACTTTAGAAACTAGAAAATGTAAAGTATGCTGAATTTAAAGATAAGAGAATGAAGGAAACATTAAATATATGTGGTCTGTCCAGAAAAAAAAATGTAGCTATTGTCAATATAAAAAGAATGGTTACATGGCTGGATACTTTCCAATGAAATTTTAAACTGAGTAAGAATTTTAAAATTTATGTAATCAAAAGCTGATATGTTAAAAGGATTGATGAACCTCTGGGCTGACCAATCAAGAAAAAAAAAGAGAAGACACATTTTACCAATATCTGAAATGGAAGATGAAACAGTATAGGTCCAACAAACAGTAAGTATATATTAAGGAGATATTATGAATAAGATATTTCAGTAAAATTATGACAGATAAAATGGTCAAATTACTTGAAAAAGGGGAAGCTGGGATGGCTCAATGAGGTAAGCGCTCACTTTTCAGCCTCGGCTACCGAGGATCAGATGCTGGTCCTGGCCCCTGCGGACCCACATGCTGAACTGGGGTGTGCTTCCCATGCAAGATGCCCCCCAGTTTGCTTCTTGCCTCCCCACCTCCTGGTTTGACCCCTGGCTCAAGGGGTCGTGCCTCCCATGCGGGAGGCCCCCAGCCCAGTTTCTGCCCTGTGCAGCCCCCACCCACCTGTGTACAACGAAACCATGTTGAAAACTGATAACATACAACCATGGAAACTGCTCAGAGTCTCCATCTTCTCTCTGTCTCTATCTCTGTCTCTCTGTCAAAAACAATAAAATAAATCTTTAAAAAAGTTACTTGAAAGACATGAATTACCAAAGGTCATTAAAAAAGAAATCACTCTATATCTATTATAGAAATGTAGTCAAAACTCTTCCTGCAAAGAAAATTCCAGGCCTAGATGGCTTCATTGACAAATTAAACCAAACATTTCAGGGAAAAATAATACCAATTTTATACAAACTCTTCCAGAAAACAGAAGAGAGGAAACATTTCTTAAGTCAAACACATTACAAGAAAAGCAATGTATTCCATTATATACATGTATTACATTTTTATCCAATCATCTATCAAAGGACACTTTGACTGATGTCTTGGCCACTGTATAATCTTGCTAACCAATGTCACCCAACAAATTTAATAAGTAAATTAAAACAGTAAAGGAAAAAAGAAAAGCAATTTACAGACCAACATCCCTCATGAACCTAGATGCAAAAATTCTTTATAAAGTATTATCAAATAAAATCCAGCAATATATAAAAAAGAATACTGGTAATGCATCATAATCACGTGGTATTTATACCAGAAATATAAAGTTGGTTCACCCTCTGAAAAATCAGTTGGATTTCACTTATACCAACAATGGAAATACATTCACACACACATGTACATGATCATCTCAATAGATGCATTAAAAAATGACAAAATTGAACACCAATTTATGATGACAATTCTTAGCATACAAATACGGTAGAAGGAAACTTGTTCCTTCTCTCAAAGTGCATCCTAAAAATCACCTACAGCTGACATCCTACTATACAGTAAAAAATCGAAAGTTTTCCCTTTTAAGACTGGGAACAAAGCAAAGGATTCTGCTCTCTCCACTTCCAGTCATCATTTACTGTAGTTTCCGGCCAGTACAATAAGGTAAGAAGAAAAAATTTAACAGAAGGCATGCAGAACACCTGGAACTCCCTTATATCGCTGATGCAATTGCAAAATGACATAGGTACTTTAGAAAACTGTTTGGTAATTTCTTACAAATTTAGTGATGCACCTACTGTATAATCCAGCAATCCCACTCTTAGCCATTAACTCAAGAGAAATATAAACCTGCATGCACATAAAACCTATACATGAATATCTGTAGCAGCCTTACCTGTAATAGCCCCAAACTAGAAGCACCTCACCATCCATCTGTTGTCAATGAATAAGAAATTGTATTGCAGCCATAAAATGAATGGATTGTTTCTCAGCAACAGAAAAGATTGAATTACTTACACATTCAACATCATGGATAGTCTCAAAGGTAGTATGCTGAGTAAAAGGAGCCCCAAACAGAAGGCGACATATTGTAGAATACCATTTATATGACAATATTGAAAAGACAAATTCATAAGAGACAGACCATGTTTGGCAGGGTCTGGGACTGAGGTAAGAGGATTGATTGTCTATAGGGCGCAAGAGGGAACTTCTGAGGGGTAACGAGACATTCTAGATCTTGATTTTAATGAAAATTTAATGACTGAATTTATAGTCTGAAAATTATTCCTCAAACATGAATATATCTATATATTTATATATAAATATGTCATAGGCAATTGTTAGGAAGTTGGTTAACCAAGATAAAGTATTACATAGTTGAAGTGTACACTAATCATTCCATATCTAGTCTGAGTAAGAGTCAATAAATATCAATTGAATTAGATTTCTCAACCCTGGCGACAAAAGACTATTACATTCTGGAGGTCCTGCCCCAACGTATTCTCAATAATGAAGATAGCCGTGGTCATTTACTTGAGGGTGAAATGATTGAAAGGTACAAAAGTTACTCTTGAGTTCTTGTGGTTTTAGAGGTAAGTTGAACATATGTTCACCTTCTCTCTCTTTCTTAAAATTCTACTAAAATGATAGTGAGTGGATTTTATTTTATATTTTAAAATCTTATTTGTTAGAAAGAAAACAAAACCTAAAAGTGAGAAAACCTCCAAGACCAATAAAATTATAGTGAACAATAGCAACATACTAGAAAAGCTGGAGCGCAGATGACAGAACATAATGGAAAACAAAGGTAATAGAGCAGAACCTAAGCTAATGGGGCAGAAACCCTAGAAGATGAACCCAGAAGGGCTCAGGTGACACAGATCGCTCTGACACAGTGAGGAGGAAGGTGGCAATAGAAATAGCAGGGTTGGTGGAAAGTCTGTATAAGGAGTAGTTCAGTTCTTCTAATAAATCTCCTCTCTTATCCCCCACAGGTGGGAAACTTGTTTTCTCTAATATAGCTGAAGAGTGGCCATTATTCTTAAGATAAATTTGAGGACTGATGAATATTAGATGGGATTAGCAAAGTTACTCTGAGGGCTTGTGTTTATACACATTCAGCTCCCAGACACTAACAGGGTTCTGCCCACTTTGTTCAGCAGCAGCAGCGGTGGGATTGGGTTTAGCGGGACTCATGCTCCCAGATGCAATAGACTGCACGCGGCTTCAAGAAAGTGTACTAGAAAAGGGAATGACATTGTAAGGCCAGAGATGGCCTCAGGACTTACTCATGGCTTCAAAATTTACCAGCCACTGCAAACTTAAGATCTGTGGTCACAATAAGACAAACTTGGGTAAGTTCAGACCATCTGAGCCCAGGAAAACCATCAGGTCTTGGGTCTCTTCAGCTGTTATATCTTATCAAGTGGTAGCTCCTCTGGGCTACAGGACCAGCGTGTGGTCTCCAGGGCACCTGCATCTCATGACCGCCCGGTACTCATTACCATTCCCACAAGGAGGCACTTGTGCTTGCTTTCATCCATAGTTACCTCGGCTAAACTCTAACTTATCTAGATCCAGTCTGTTGATAAGCCCCTTGAGTTAGTGTGGCAAGGGGATTTAAATCTAAGATGAAACCCTCTGACATCCCTGCACCTGGAGAAGAGGTCACAACCCGATTTTGGGAGACCGTTCTCCAGGGGTCCATCAGGTTTCTTTATGTCTTGTCAGCAAAGGCACTGAGTGCCCTTTAGTCTAGAGTCTAGACTGTGCTTTCGAGGATGTTTCATGAACAGCCTTTGGAGAGCAGAGATAGTGTCTCCCTGTTAGCAAAGACCAGACATGCTTACTACCCAGTATAACAAAGGTAATGTTTGTCTCTAGAGCAGAAGTTAGGCATGCTTATTACCCATTGTAAATGATTCTGGATTCCCTAAGCTCCCGCTGTCCCCTGTAACTCAATCTACCATGTATGTAGGTATTTATGTGATACTCAGAACCTCACTGTACTTAGTCCTGGGACCTCAGAAACCATGTACCATAATCCTTTTGTCCTGTCTGTTAGTGATAGTACAAGATCATTAAGTCAAATATTCAGTCAGTTACTATTCTGGGCTTTTTCTCCTCTGATTCTTCTTGTTACGAAGAGCCTCCTTCCTTTGAGGCCCTGGGAACATTTAGTTTTAAACAGATTCTCTCATGTTCTTCGAACTCCTTGTCTTAACATATGCATAGCTGGATCTTTCCCAAAAACCCTGCTTCCTTTTCAGTATCCTGCAAAAGAGATACTTCATGTTCTCACATCATGCATACATTGGGATTTGAGAATGATCTAGGATTGTTTTTTGTTTTTTTTTTAGTTACTTCCAGACTATAATTTTTCCATAGCCATGCAATGATTCATCCTCCTCTGTAATGTATGCCATACAGCTATATCATTGATTATCTGACATACTCTGGTTCTCTGAAAGCACCCTGGTTTATATTGTTGAAAACTTTGGTTTGGGTTCAGTCTTATTTTCTATTTTTTTTATTGTTAAATTTATTGGGGTGACATTGATTGTTAACAATTAGATAGTTTCCAGATGTACAAATCTACATTACATCATCTATGTGTTGCATTATGTGCTTACCACCCATAATCAGCTCTCCTTCCATCACAATATATCTGGTGCCCACTCCTACCTCCCCTTTCCCATTCTCCCTCCTGCCTCCTCCCCTTCCCTCAGGTAATCACCTGAGTGTGTTCATAAGTCTTTGTTTCTTTGTTACTTTCAGTTATATAATCCACCTATAAGTGAGCTCATATGTTTTCTGATTCTTTCTGTCTGTCAGTCTTATTTTCTATTACCATTCCTGCCAGTGTCTCTGGCAACCTTACTACTCATATTACTTGTGTAAACTCATCCAATAGCTTGACCCTATCCCTTTGATGACTTCTACCCATGATCTAGGTGCATGGCCTCACCCTGGACTTTATTATACCTGAGAAAATGCAACACATGTGGAGTCATCTAAAAATGTAAGATACCAGTGTCTGATGATAAGATTATCTAGGATAGTTCCTATTTTATTTCTACTTTAACTGTTCACAGACCTTGTTGAAAATTCTCTTTCTGTCTTCTATTTTCTTAAAGTTCATTATACTATTTAATTTTTTCATTTTTCATTATAGCCTTATGATGCCTCTTGAACCATTCTTTAGATAGTACCTTCAGTGCCCTCTGGGTGATTAGACAAAAGAGACATCCTCTGTTTTTGCATTGTGGCATGCTGCTGTTACAGCTATGATCGTGTGCAGCAGCTTTAATGTCTTCCACTTGTCTCTTCTATTGGGATGTAAGCAATACCAGGCCTAGAGTTTTGTCTAATTTTTTTTCATGTATTTCCAGCACCTAGAACTGTTCAGAGCACACATTCATGGCTCAGGGAATAGTTAGTAACTGAATTGCTGAAGCAGATTATAGAATGAATGAGCTTAGTTTATCCCAACAGTAGTATGCAGACTGAAGTGCCAGAATGAGGCCAACTATGACTCAAAGCTTTTTTCCTTAGGGAATTTAAAGAAAAGTAACCAGCACTGAATCTGATATATCAATCACAAGTATGTGATTGTGTCTCCTTGGCTTGCTCCTTGAGACAATTGAAGCAGTTAATTGAAGGTAAGTGACATGATGAATTTTACCTCTTCCTTCAGCTATAGAGTACAGATTAGAAACCTGAGTCTAGTTGCAAATTTATTGCCTTGAGCCTTTAGTCAGTCAGACCACTGCACCTGAAAATGCCTTTTTCTTCCCAATACCATCAGACTCCTAATTTGGGGGGAGGGGGTGGGGCAGGGGAAATAGACACACAGAAACACATTTTTTTCAAATAGCATATAAATCCTCCTAAAAATCTTAACCAGAAACAAATATTTTTTAACAAAGAAGTCAAGAATGAGAGAAGTGGAAGAAAGAGAACCACATTTTAAGTTAAAAGTCTTTCTTTTCCTTTAAAGTATACTTCTTTGGGCAAATCTCCTGAGGTCTGTCAATTTTCTTCTAAATTTCTGCAAAATTTGCTGTTAATGTCCTGCTTGTGTTTTGAACATGTCTGTTTACTTCCTTTCCTTCTTTTTATTCCAGTTAATGTGTAAGTATTTCAAATGTATACGCAATGTGACAAAAGTAAAAATATTTTGTTGTCTATTCAGGTCATTTTTGTCTAACTTTGTTATGCAGCCTTTTCAGTGCTTCCACATAGTCAACTTGGTTGACTGTTTGTCAGTTGGTGCAAATTCATAATGAACATTCTCTCTGATATCAAAAAAAGGTTAGCGACATTATTTTGACTCTTGATTTGGACTGACAGACCTGTTTTGGTCATGGAGAACTGGCTGACTTCCACTGTGCACTTTGGATCTATTCTTCCAAAGGTATGGGTGGCAGCTACAGTTGGACAGTTCACATTCCCTTTTGAGAAATGATGTGCTGTCCAGCTAGGAGGACTGTCACTGATGAACCGTACCTGTCAGATGTCTCATGTTTTGAGAAGCCCTTTGCCAATAACTGAGCAAGGTGGTAGTAACTATAGTCACACTCTTTTCAGGATGGTCCCCAGTCAGTAGTCAGCAAGATTGTGACCAAGGGCCTAGCTATTTCCTCCCCGCATAGAACTCTTCTGACAAAGACAAAAAGAAAAAACAAATAAACAAAAGAAAACTTCGCACTGAGGTGTTCTGTGGGTGTGATTTTGTCAGGTGTTCATCATGGTCTGACAGACCTCCTTCTATTAACAGATCTTTTCCTTTCCCAGAATCCTCCTGTATGCCTGTCTCAGAGAATGTTCTCAGACAGTGCAACCTCATCCTCTGTAACACTTTAAAAATTACATTTTTGTATGGGTCGGAAATTAGACAACATCAAATTATTTTAAAGCATCCCAGTCCAAATCGTATGTCATAAATGGAACCCTCTTTCATGTTTGATGTAGCATGTTCCGTGGGTGTCTAGCACACACCAGTCTGCCGGCTTGTGCTAAAAGGAGCACTTTCTCAAAGAGCAAAGGTCAATTAGGGCTTGAAAACTCTTTGTTGAGGGAAAACTACCCTTGAACTCCATGGTGCTCATAGTCAGACACGGACACGATCTTTTCTCCTTTCCTCTGCTGTGCTGTTCAGAGAAAGGAAGCAGAGGTTTGAGCAGGGAATTTATAAGGGCAAATATAACCTTTGGTGTGACGCACAGTAAGCTGACAGTTAAAGGTGTATCATGCTAGATAAATGTCAAAAGCCAAATACAAGCCTTAATAATAAGCTGTCCAGAGGCTAAAATCCAGAACCCTGAAGCATGGGAAAAGGATTAATCTTTAAAAGCAAATTTTAACCCAAGCTGAAACTGTTCAAGGTGGTTAGAATGTTGTGATAAACTCAGGGTTGGGGGTGATGAGTGGTAGAGAAAAGAGAGGGAAGGAAGGGTCTAATCTAAGATAGAAAAAACGTAGCCAAGTTGTACCAAGATTTTTATATTTATTTAGATCTTACTCTAAAAAATAGTGGAGTGGAGCCAGGTATAGTTAAGTATTGTTATAGGCTAAATTGTGACCCCCCCCTCCAACTCATATGTTGAATTACTAAACCCCTCGTACCTGAAAATGTGACTATATTTGGAGATAGCGTCTTTAAGGAGATAATTACTTTAAAATAAGATCATTCCAGTGGATCTTAATTACTATCACTGGCCTCCTCATAAGAAGTAGAGATCAGGACACAGGCAGACACAGAGGGAAGCCCACATGTAGACAGAGGGAAAGGCAGTCATCATCATCTCCACTCTATATGGGGACAAGGGAACAGGGAGACCTTTGCAGGGGAAAGTCTGGAGGCCAAAAGTCCAGTAGGGATGGTTTATTTCCAACAAGAATAAGGTCTCTGTAATATTGGTGAAGCTGAAGCTCAGGAAGTGGTAGGGGCATTCATAGGGTCATGCCACCAGCTAAAGATGGCACTCTTTTCTTCATTTCTTCCTTACTTTGTTCCCCTAGTCACCTTTCCCAGCACCTAGCCTAGAAGATGCTTAAATGATCTGAATGCTCGTGATTAAAGTCTATAAGGGAAAATTCAACTGTGCTGTAACTCTTTTCCATATACTAGCAAAGGATAGTTTTCTCCAGATTCAGGATACAGTCTTCAACATATTCTGTTCTTTGTTAGAGTTAAATCTGCATACAGTGAAAACATTTTCCCTATCTGGAAATGCTAGGGAGGGATGTCCCAGTCAATTTAAAAATAATGATCTACTTATATTTCCAGGGTCACAAAATCTTAGAAGAAGAAAGGCTGTGTGGGTTTTTGTTTATTCTAAAGAAAAAAGAAAATGTGTGCTGGATTGACTCAGGGAGCTTTTTGCTTACTAAGCCACCATGGGGTATATTTGAGTAGGTGGACTTTCAGAGGGCCAACTCATTGAGCGATGTCTAGAGTTAAAGAGTTCAGCTCTTGCAAAATGAATCTCAGCGAGTCTGCACTTGGTTTCTTCCTGTTGGGCCTGCTCGAGATGAAGCTCCATGCAGCCCATTGTTCAGACCAGAGACCAGTCAGAGTCTGGCCCCACCTCTTGCTATCACCTGCTGACCTGACTCTATAGGCAGCTCTGAAGCTAAGATGATTAAGTCACCCAGGAGGGTACCTTCCTGGCTCTCACCTTGGCTCACAAGTGTTGGGCTCACAGACTTTTCCTAATAGGAATGGCTTGGCCCACCATCCTTTGAAGTGTCCTAATGCTTTTGAAGGGCTTAGCAGAGGATAAAAAAGAATATGATGAGTTAGGATGGCTGGCCCACCTCCCCATGCTTTGTTGGGTTTAGTGTATAATTTTTTCTTTGCTTTTAGAAAATGAATAATAATAATATAAATACATAAAATAAAAATAGGGCTCTTGCATCTATGACAGGGACCTACAGTCAAAACTAAGCAGAGTTGCATATATCATAGAGCAAAAATCCTGAGCAGCCCCTCCGGAGATTGGTTTGGATCCTTTGTCATTTTGGAGACCTGACATAAATGAGGGTGTTCTTGAGCAGTGGACGCGCTCTTCCATGGTTTCCTTCACTGTCACCTTAGTGAGTGTGAGCAGCTTCCCGCTTTTTGGTGAGTGTTCTGCTCAGCCATCGTTTTCCCTAGTTATTAGGTGTGAGGTCTTGAAAAATAACTTGTGATCTATATCACTGAAACCAAAGCAAGTCAACAAGGCTGTATCTAAGACATGCTGCCTGCTTGTTTTGGTGTGTGTGCTTGTGCAGCAAAACGCTGGGTAAAGAGCCGTAGTCGGGAGGCTGGAAGCAGAGGCAAGCTTCTTGCCCCACATTATGCCCTAGTGTGCTGTTCTGGACACTGACTACGCATTAGCCTCACCTCGGAAGCTTTTCTGATATACCGAGGTCATTCTCTCAAAAAGCCTGATTAAATGATCTACAGTAGGGGTTCAAGCACTGGCACTTTGAAACTTTTTCTTTGGGCTAGTCTTATATACTACTTGAATTAAGAGTGACTGATAGTTGGAATCAAGTGTAAGGAGGGGCATGATACGTATATTTTAGAGAGTGCCATGCTAAATAACAGTAGAGCCTATATAAACTTAACACATCATGTAAT
The DNA here is from genome assembly GCA_004027555.1 of Craseonycteris thonglongyai. Classification (NCBI taxonomy): domain Eukaryota; kingdom Metazoa; phylum Chordata; class Mammalia; order Chiroptera; family Craseonycteridae; genus Craseonycteris; species Craseonycteris thonglongyai. The sequence goes on along the minus strand of PVKE010008968.1, from coordinate 12,257 downwards.
AAGCTTAAAATGTCTGTGTGTGGAATTAGGTGGAGTTCATTCAGTCTTCTAGAAAATGAAAGCTTTGCAAAACTTTTGCTGAATTCTGAGTTTCTTGTTTTTGGTATTCTCAATTAGGGTTATACTTGGAATATAACCCTAATAATTTTTAAGATTTATTTTATTATTTGAGAAAGAGAGAGAGAGAGAGAGAGAAGGGGGAAGGCCCAGAGCAGTCTCCATAGTTGTACATCATTAGTTGTGACATAGTTCCAGTCCACACAGGTGGATGTGCGGCTGCGTGGGACAGGAATAGAACTGGGGGCCTCTCGTATGGGAGGTGAGAACCTTGGCCACCTTCCTGTGAGATCCCGGTAGTTATCAGTAGTACTGCAGTTCAGTGTATGGGTTTACATGGGCGGCGATTAGATCCCTGGACCTCACAGTTGCAAGGCAAGTGCTCATCCTGCTGAGCTAACCTGGTAACCCAAGATCTAGATTATGTAAAAGCACATATACCATCTTGAAATTTCTCAGAATCAGACTCCTCTAATGGCTAAACAGTCAGAAGGCTTCTCCTGAAGGAGGTTTCAGGTTGAGTTTTGAAGGAAGTGCGAAACATAGATGGAATGGGCAGGTGGGGGGAATTCCGTGTAAATGGCATATTGGGAGTGTCCGAGGCAAGAGAGGAGGGGATTGGGAGGGAAGAGAGAACAAGCATGGCACCGAGCTGTGTGGAGGGGCCTCGGCTCATGACCAGCGCCCCCGACCTCCCTGTCCCTTAACCTCAAAATGGGTATCAGATGATCCTTTTGAGTAGCTCAGTTGTCCTTCTTTTTGGATGCTCCTTTGATTCTACTGTAGATGATGTATGCATGAGTTGTATAACTGTAGGTTTTACTATCATGAAGTCAGAAATCTACAACTATTATTTTGTGTAAGAATCCTGAAATTCTTGATGTTTCTTTGAATGAAAAAAAAAAAGATAATGTATTTATTGTAATAAATTAGGAGAACAGAGTAAAGTATTAAGACATGTAGTCACCTGTAATTTTACCTCTCAGAAATAGTCTTCATTGATGTTTGGTGTAATTTTTGGCCACTTTTGAAAGGCAACAACTTAGATTTTATTTTTATGTACCTCTCTTAATGGTTGCACATGGTGAGGTACATGGTTGAGGCTCTCAGTTCATGTATGGAATAAATGCAGTTGTATTGACTTCAATAATGTCAGACCCTTGGCATCTATCTGGTGACTTTTATTTTCATTTGGCTTCCAGCTTCTTGCAGTCTAGGCTTTGTATGTCTTCGTTAGTAGTTTGGTCCATGAGGCTATGCTTCCTTTCCTAGATCAAAGAGCAAAAAAGAAGAGTTGCTCAGTTTTACTCAAGATAAAAAACATAGCAAGGGATTTTAAATTAGATGAATGGGAAGATGCTAAATCCATTGCACCAATCATGATTTGCATCTCCAGAGCAGCTGTGTGTGTGTTTTATGTGTGGGTATGTGTATGTGCTATCCTTGCTGGCACATGGAGCATGCCTGTGTGCATGAGAGAGAATGAGGCCAGCAGACATGGGGTGCACGAGTTAGGAATGGCGTCTTTTTAGACATGCTTCAGAGAATTAGCTGCCTGAAAGAACACGATCCAATGAAGGGAAACTGCTTTGCTGTAACTGCAGATCCCATGGATATAGCTAGTATATCTGAATTTCAATCAGAAAAATGGCCTGTGAGGAATTGTTTTGTTTTCATTTTTGTTATTGTTATCAAGACAAATGAAAAGTACTCCAGACCAAAGTCTCCTGAAGTAAAATGAAATTTTATTTTCATTGTGACCAGGAAGGTAGGGGATGGCAGTCGATCTTTGGCTGTGACTTTGAACATACCTTTATGATGTGTCTATTTGATGTTGCAGGCAATCAGATGTTTTGGATATATGCTGACCAGACATACTGTTTTAAATGGGACAGAAGATAACAGTACTGTCCCATTTCAAACTGTACATGTGGTTAGCCTAGTCTTCCTGGGATACTGGGACAGAAAACAGCGGTATTGTCCTGTTTCAAATGGTACATATGGTCAGCCTAATCAGACTAGGCTGACCATATGTACCACTTGAAACAAAACAGTACCATTGTCTTCTGTCCCATTTAAGACAATACATCTTGTCGGCCTATTTAGATGTCAAAACTAATAAAAAAAGTCAGATCCTGATTTATGTAATGCTGGATTTTGAATAGTTTGAATCATAAATGGCATAGGTGTTAGCACATGAAGGGATTATGGAGGTCTCCTGCACTTTGATTCTTAGCCTTATGGGTGGTTGAGGAGACACACACCTGTGGAGAGAAAAGCCGAGGTGAACAGTCTACCACTTACTCCTAAGAATACTACTGGAGTTTGCAATGATTGGATTTATTTCTTATCCACTAGGACAGATTTAGAGTTGAAAGGTCAACATTCCCATGGCTGGTTGTCAGTTGGTCCCACTTACCTCATAACTAGAGCCCTTACCTGTTTACAAATAAAACAGAAATGTCTGCTTCATCACAGAGACTGGGAAGGAAAAGAAGGTTCTCTTTGTAAACAGGGCATCACAGACAGCTTCGTCCCAGTTCTGCGTCTGCATAGCAGCCACTTGGAGAGTTTACGATGGCCTGTGTCCTACTCCTAGCTTGGAACAAGTTCAACCCACCTGAGTTTCTACTTGAGGTCTCAAGTTTCAGATGATTCCTCTCCTCCCAGCACACTAGCTCTCTCTGACTAGGGCAGTATGTCTACAGAGAAATATGCTGCTTTCTCTCTGACCCACCAGCTTCCCTCCCATGCCTGTACTTAGTCTTATGTAATCTCTTCAATAACAGAAATCACATCTTTGTTTGTATTTGCCACAGGACTGTGAATTAAAGTTCCCAAAGTGTAAGCACTGGTTATTTTGCTTGTCAGTTGGAAGAACTTTATGTCCTACCCATGCTAACACCTTGAAAGAAATAGATCGTGGAAAAGAAGAATTTAAAAATGACACTAAACTCAGATAATTTGTCATAAGCCATAAGGCATAATGAAGAGTCACCATGTTGTTGGTTAAAATCTTGCAAATCTCAATCATGACCTCTGCTCAAATTAAATGAATGCTTTGGACTGGGAAGGGAAATGTTTATAGGGACAGTCAAGCTTGTCAAAACTCTCGGGAATGTGATCAAGACAGCAAACGGGCTTATAGGTACAAAATTTTTGCGTTAATAGCGGTTTCAAATGTCACTGAAATAAATGATTAGCAAATAACAATCTTTCAAAAGTGTGCCCCTCATAGCACTACCTCAGCTGAGCTGAACACATTTCACTACCTATTTTATAGGTTTATTCAAATGATTTTCACCCTTCAGAGCAATTGTTTTGCATCAGAGAAAGAAAAATCCTGAGAATATGTAAATGAACCAGCAATAGCGTTCTTGCTTCAAAGTATCAGACCCCTTCTCTGTAAATAAAGTATGTATGCAGATACTTTATATGTATATATTTATCATTTTAATCAGCTTTAAAGTAAAATGAAACAATCCTATTTGATTAATTTTGCTTTGTATAGAAGTGTCCTTGAATCAGTGTTGTTTTTAAACAGAATTAAATAACTTCTTCCAGGTTCAAAGACATCATGTTACCCAAATAGCATAATTTCTTTTCCCCTAAACCAGGGGTCTCCAAACTACGGCCCGCATCCGGCCCGCGAGACCCTCTCATCCGGCCCGTGGAGACCTTTTTATCTGAATAAAATAATATTAAATAAATAATTAAAAACAACATCTATGTTTTGATTCTTTTTTATTTGGACCTCGAGTATGTAGTCAGCCCCCAAACTGCTGTTTGATAGTTAATGCGGCCTGCGGGCTGAAAAGTTTGGAGAACCTTGCCCTAAAAAAGGGGTCTATATACTTCCTTTTCCTGACCCAGTTGGATAGGCCTTAGAGAAGTCAAGCAGACAGTTGGTTGATTTCCATGTAGGGAAAAAATGGAAAATCACTACATTCCCCCTATATCCCCCTGACCGTCGCCTCCCCCAATACATAGATGCTCTGCTGGTGTAGAGACCTGGTACAGAGACATACAAAGACTGGAAAAGAGCAATCACAAGATTGAACGGGTAGGGGTGGGGAAGAAATTGGTTAGGATTGAGTCTTTCTCTTGCGTGGGTGTCCTGCTGGTCCTCAGGAGCTGCGGCATTGAGACAAGACATATATTCCTGCTCTCTGTGCCTGGCTGAATGCACTGTGGGGCTCCTCCCATGTTTGAAGTGGATGCTAGTCCACACCTGACTTTCTGATCTCCACCAGTCATCTGTTTTGGACACTATGACCTCTGATAGTTTGTTTCTTTTATTAAAAAAAAAAAATCTGGATTCCCTATAGTGCTAGGAAAGTTTATAGATGAAATCCCAAATTATTTAATCAGATACAATACATTTTTTTTACATTTTTTTAGTTTTATAAATGACAGAGACGTACAGAGGAGGGAATGCCAGGTTCACATGGTATGTGCTGACCCACTTGGCAGAATCAATGTCTCTGACTATTTGATTCTGGGACACGAGCTCCAGAGTCACTGCCTGTGTCCACAGCTTGCCCCACAGTTTATCCCTCTAAGCTTCAGGTACCTCCTCTGTAAAATCAGGATAGTATCGGTAACTATCTTGGGACTGAGGCAAACATTAAAAAAATGATGATGCACATAAAGTGCTAAGACCTGTTCCTGGTAGATATTGATAACAAAAACAAAAGAAGTTTTTATGATCATTACATAGACACCTTTGCTATTACAGGGTTGTCTGCTCCCTGACCGTTGTCTGTAAACACCCTAAGTTCTGTTAATACTGACATTCAATTCATTTGTAAAAAAAACTAAGCAGCCTTTAAAGACAGTATTGAAATGCCTAAAAATGCAATGGCTAGTTCACTAACCAAGGAACTCTTGAAGATTTCCTATGTTGTCCTCAGAACATTCTGTAACTAGTTATGATTTAGTAACAGTTCTTGATTTGCTCAGTATATAGCATTTTGGCTTGTGATTTAAACTGAATGCTTGAGATAGCAACATACCTGACATAGTGTGTCTACCTTGGACATCCCAATGCTGGTTCCCTTTCCTAAAGTTATTATGTTAGAAGTGTGGCAGAGACCCCTACCAGCAACAAGTCATATTCCCTCCTACCATGCTACAGAGCAGTGTCTAAAAATTTCCCAAACTCCTTCACTTCTCAGTGAACTGAAGTAGCAAGTTCCTGTAAGTGGATTGTGAGTACCAGGAATGTGTGTCTATTCTAGGATGAGCTGAGAAGCATCAAGTGTGTTGTTTTTCCCTTCTCTTCCCCGTCAACTAGATGCAGAGGACTCAGGCTCAAAAGATGTCCGCGATACAAGCTAGAAGAGGTTGGGTTGCCTGAATCCTTGCGCAGAGAGCTATCCACTGGTCAGGAATTCCTGTGCTGGTGGGTTGTTTAGCAATTCATAAACTCCTATTGTTCTGAGTCACTGAGATTTTAGAGGATTGTCATATCTGTCCATATTTCTGTAACTATTAAGGCTATAAAAAGTAATATAGGTATCCCACTGACATGCTGTTGCTTCCAATATTTTCATTCTCTTTTTTTATGATTGGCTCTCAGGTCTCCTCTCCACTGGCACATTTTCATTGTCGTAACTTAGAGTTAATTTTTAAGATGTGGCCGAAAGCTATCCAGAATCTTGGTGTAGAAAGTGTAGGTATGCAAGTAAATTCTCATTTTATTGTTAGAAGTCAGTTTCATAATATAATTCCAGTAAAGAACCCTCTAATAAATTGACTTCTTAATATAATAGAATCACATGGAGAGCCATGTAACTGCTCCTTCATATCATGAAAGCCTTATCATGTTGGACTATATTCAGCTGTTCAGTAGAACTGCCTTCTGATTACAGCTCTGCTAAATTTTAATTCCCAAATAGCAAGAAGATGATGAATTGTGGGCTTAGCACAGAAACATTTTTATAAAAAGCTCAAAAATTTTAAAAATAAATGTCAGGCTAGGCTTTGAATGGTAAGTAAAATACCCATATGGCAATGTTATCAAACATCCCTACTTGTTGCGATGCATGATGCTATAACTTCCTAGAGATATTCAAATTGTTCTTTGTAAAAATAGCTTTGTTTAAAAGTCTAAAACCCCCTTTCAGTGAGCTACATCACATAATTGGATGAATAATATTGGGATATCAAATTGTATAATATTTATGTCAGCCTGCATGTTATCAGCATGTTATCAAACAAACAGCTGGAAAGCAGAAGTTTAAAGGATTTCTTATATGGCTGAATTGGTCCCTGGAGGACTGGTTGGCAGTAAAATTGTGAAGAAGGGAAGGTTTATACCTGGCTCCTGCCTCCAGATTTTTGCTCTGCCATGACCTTCCCCGTGATTCTCCTCAGAGCCACAGTCCCCAGGCCCACAGTTGGGCCTTGAGTGTGTGGGGACCCATGTTGATATTTTTTGAACACCCCTATCTAAAAGAACCAGGTGATTGTAAGATGTAATGTGGGTATATGTAATCAAGATGAGCTTAGGACATCTAGTGCTAGCAAGTTAGGAAGTGCTCAAGGAAAAACAAAACAAAACAGTGATTGAGTGTTGTATCAAAGTGACGATGTGACAATAAAGAGCTCCCAGTGGCCAAAGATGGGACAACTTGAGAAACAAAATAAAGTAATATTGGATTATAACCCAAAATATAAAATAAATATTCATAAGTCTATGCTGATATAAATGATTAAAGAATAAATAATGGACAATATGCAAACCTCCCATCCAGAAGACTTGCAGATAATCTACATGGATTGCCCACCCTCAAGGAAGTGATGCATAATCCCCCACTCCTAATCGTGATCTGAGAATAATGACTTGCTTCCAAAGAGCACAGAATGGCAGAAGAAAAAGAAAAAGTAACTTTACAGTACAGTGGAGAATCCTGACAAACACCCCTTCAGCCAGGTGATCAAGGGCAACATCTCCAAAATCCATACCCTCAGTCTAATCATCAGAAATATATCACACAAATCCCAATTGAAGGGAAGTCTACAAAATACCCAACCAATACTTAAAACTGTCAAGGTCACAGAAAACAGTGGAAGTCTGAGAAACTGTTACAGCCAAGAGGAGCCTAAGGAGAAACGAAGACTAAATATAATAGTAAAGGTATCTGGGATGGATCTTAGAACATAAAAGTAGTCTTTAGGTAAAAACTTAAGAAATCTGAATGAAACATGGCTTTAGTTAATTATGTATCAATATTGTTTCATTAATTGTAACAAATGTGCCACACGAATGTAAGATTGTTAATAGGGAAAGTAAATATGGGTTATGTGGGAACTCACAGTATTATCTGTATTTTTTCGAAAACAGTTATAACATTAAGTTTATTTTTTTTAATGTTACAAATTTTGAGAGCCCCTGTAAGATAGTATAATTTACTGATGATTTAAAATTAAGCTTGGCAAATATTTTTTGTGCAGGATCTGGTACTAAATGATTTAGGCTTTATGAGCTACATATGGTCTCTGTCACCTACTCTTCTTTGTTTATAACCCTTTAGAAAAATATAAATTATTCTTAGCTATAGGGCCATAAACAAGCAGAGTAAGTATCAAGACTGTAGTTGTAGACCACTGATTTAAAATACATTATAGAGAAGAGGTACTTACTTGTACACCTTTATTTGTCCTGTTAGCACACAGATAGATTTTTCTTAGTCTCCTGTACAATTTCTTCTTCTTCTTCTTTTTCAAGTCCAAGAACTGTCTCTTATTTTTCATGATTATCAAATGCACCAGGTAGCCCAGAGTCCTGAACTTGTCCAGGGTCTGAAGTGGATGCGAGTCATTCCGAATTAATGTGTCAGTTACTGTTCAGGCAGCTCAGTCACACAGTCCCCCAGGAGGACGTTCACACCTTCCAACTAGAATGATCTGCTTACCTCTCAAAACAGGGTCATCGGCAGAGCCCCGGGAGGACCTCATGAGCACAGATCAATCTTGGGGCATTTAGTTGACCCAGTGCCCAGCAAAGTTGTAGAGAGAGGATCAGAGAGATTTCTGAGTGAGAATAACAGGGACTGAGGAGACTACTATGGGCAGCTCTAACTGATTCCAAGCCTTCAAGGAGTGAATTAGACAATTTTGACAAAGACTCCCCAACATGCAGGACGCTCTGAGATGGGGCACCCAGAGCAGAGACCTTTTCTCAATTCTAGAGATAGGCAGCATCCCTATGCTGACCCTAAACCTCCAACCTCCATCTAAAACTCCCTGGAGAAACATGCAGAAGCATAAAGCAAATCTTCATTCAGTCATTTTTTTTTTTTTTGCTGCTTTTGTGGGTATTGGGGAGAGAGACGAAATATGTTTCTGGAACTTGTGAAAAAGTGTATGTATCCTGCAATCCTACTTCTTCAGGTCCCTGCTCTCTAATAACTTATTTACAGAACTAACTCAGACTAAGATGTTAATCCTGATAATATCTTAATTCCAGATAATGCACTTTTATTTAACAAGATCTGTTTTTAATGCCGAACACAAAGTAGTAACCTCTGTGTACACTCGTTCAAACATGTAAATTTACAATGAACTGGTCAAAAAGTGTTCCTGAGTGCCAGCTACTTGTCAGGGATTACCATTTTAGATTTACCCTGCTGAATACATTGTTAGAAACTCAGCTAAGAGAGGTAATATTTACTTAAGATTTGGGGTGCATGGGATATAGTCTATTCTTGTCTGTTCTCCCAGATACTCCAGCATCTATCCTTGAATCATACCAGGTAAGGAAGCAGCCATGTGCTTGGACTAAATATTGTTTCTGCACCCTGCCCTTCCCAATTTCCAAAGTCCTGGGCCTAGAGTTACTTTTAGTGGGTTTGCATTTTGATTTGGCACTGTTGATCTAACTTTAGGGGAAAGGAGCCTTGATACCACGTTTTCTGAAAGGATGCCTTAGGGATGCTTTTCATCCAATTACACACTTGTATGAGAATGTAGAACAGGAAAAAGCATTCGTCTAATATTTTCTGAATAACCAGTTGGCTTTTATAGACAAAATATAGTGGCCTATGTGTTTTTTTGTTTACTGCGAGAAAACTTATGGCCAAGTTTGAAGCTCACTGCCAAAGAGACTTACTGGCATTGTGGTGTGCCCTAAATGGATTTCAGTTTCTACCTGATTTTTCTGTTCTTATTTTCCTATTCATTTTGCCTTTTTATTTAAACTTTATTTTATTCTCCCATGATGTTTCCATGTTTATAAGTTAACCTTATATTCTTTTTGGAAGAAGGCTGGTTATAAATAATTAAGAAGTGTGTCCAAAGTACATTGGAAAGACTATGTTGTTGCAGAAAGAGCGTGGGCTTTGGAATGACACAGGTTCGTCTATTAGATCTGCTGCTTATGAGTTCTGTGACCTTTGGCAAGTTTCTTTACTTGATACAGCATGTTCCAGAGGTGTCGTAACTGCTGATTAATCCTGTTCTCTTTGTTCCTAATGCCGTCTTTCCTCTAGCTTTTCTATGCATGCCATGCTCTCCCACGTGTACCTCTTTACGCTGGCAAATGAGGTAAGATGATATTTAGGTAATTTTCACTTAGAGATGAACATGAAAATGAGGAAAGATTAGAGACTCAAAGAAGGGCTACATTCTGAAAGAAAACTAGGAGTGAGCTCTAAGATCTCTTACTTTTATCATGCTAAAGGATGCATCTGTAAACCTTTCATTCTCTCTTCTATACACAAATTCATACTCTGCCCTGTTCCTTAATTCATACTACTGACTTCAGTGGTTTCAATCAGCAACACAAGACAAAGCCCTTAATTTTCTGGCTGTCGTCAATATTTTTCCCTATTAATATCACTAGGACTGCATCTTAGTGATATACTATACATCAAAGAGATAGTGTCTATCTTTGAAACAAAAAAATAATACTATTTTGGGGCTTAACAAGTCTCTTCTATCTAATGAATGAATTTACAGTTTCAAAGAATAGTAAACCTGTCAAAAGGCATTAAATGATATGTTTGCACCAGGAATAACTTCTGTGTCTGGCATTTGTGTTAGGTTGTTAGTAAGAACAAAATAGAATATGTGGACCTTGATAATAAACCTGTCTTTGCTATTATTGTTAAGCTTGACTCTTCTGGAGATTAAAGTGGCAGATAGTAAAATGTATCATACAAACATAAATGTGATATTTTGTTCTATTTTAAGATTCTCGTGGAAAACGGTTTTGTGATGGGTCTTTGAGCAGCACTTTATTTATCATTGTATTTGCAACTTGGAGATGCTTTACCTCAGAAGGAGAGTGAGCATATGGCTCTGGCTTTTGTGATTCTGAAAATGTCACTGCTGTCATTTGTCAAACATGCCTGAAATCTGCCTTTTCAATAAATGACATCTCCCACTCCTTTAGGGTGACACTTTTTACTCCTCTTTTTTCCTTTCAGAGAGAAGTGTCTAAATAAAAGATTCTATTTTTTTGCAAGAGGAACAAGAAGTTAATTTCTTGTATATTAGAACTACTAATTAGCAGTTATGTGGGTGCAACACAATTGGACAGTCGTGGACTTCTTTAATGTTTTTACCTTGGGATGAAATACCATTTTATTGTATACATAAAGCAATGATATTAGTTTTTACTTGGAAAATAAAATCTCATAAAGCAAAAAAATGTTGCCTTGCTCATGCGAGCAGATTTTTACCTGCTCCTCCATGGTGGATAGTCCTTGCTTTTACCTCCATAAAACTCTGGAAATGTTTCCTTTTCCCTCCGGCTTACTTTACTAAAGTCCACATAATTGTACTTTATTCCCTGGGGCTGGGAATTTGTGCTGACCTGTTTGTCCTTTGGCCACCGGCTTAACTTCTCTGCTTCTAGGTGACATCATCTGTGAGATGTGGGCTGCATCTCTTCACATTCTGAGAGACGTTGTGAGGCTTCTCATGTTTGCAGTATACGGTACACATTGGAGCTCAGGGCTGCAAGATGCTTCATAAATTCAAAATACCACTATGTTAATAGCAGGTTCAGCTATGAGAAAGCTGCTAAACACAGGCCTTCTCTTCGCTGGAGCTTGGTGACCTTTCTATCTATCCCACTAATTCCATGGTGTCTCCCAGAGGAGTTTTCTGTGCCTCTCCAACCTGGATTCATGTCTAACTTACTAAATTCGGCAAGCCCAGACAGCATGTACGGTAAAAGGAAGGGAATTGTTTATTCATTGAAGTATGTTTGTTCACCTGGAACATCATAGCAGCTGGATGCCTGTGAATCAAAAATCTATTTGTTCCAGCAGATCAGCCAATGGTGTTTAATTTTTATTCTTACTAGTAGAATTAGGTTTTCAAACCATTTCTAATCAGTGTTGGTTTTTTTTCTCTTCATTTTGGAGGTTTTCAATTGAAAGGACACATTTAGTACGGTCATGGCCCATTATATACCAGAGGAATGGTGGCTTTTCCTTTGTCTCTGTCTGAACCAAGCTTTCTAAAAATGCATCTTCTACACAAGATGTCAATGTATATGCAACTACCAACGATTCCATATGGATCTTTAGGAAAGGCAACTTTTAAATCATGTGCTTTGCAATTTCTGTAAAGTTTTTGTTTTGTTTTTAAGATGCCTTTGTTATAAACCATTTTAGCCTACTAATCAAACTTGGATCTAAGATATAAAATCTCATTATCTTAAAAATTGTCATTATCTCAAGTGAAGCTATTTGTTTTTACATTATTTTCCTTACAATGAATATAGATTCAACTGGACTCACTCTGTATTTTTTGACTTATTCCTCATAAAGCCAATGAGTCAGTGACTTAAAATGTCAAAACATAAAAGTTCCAGACCAATTCATGATAGTTCTGCATTGTTTGAGGCCCAAGCTAATAATCAACTTTCTTTGCCATTCTGTATCATTGCTTCCTATAGATTTGGTTTTCTTTTCCACAGGAAGAGTGGTTGGGTGATAGTTAAATATGGATATTTTTGGTCTCTGACCCAACAAATTAGTAAAACCCCTTGACAATACCCCAGTTGCCCTCAGCCTCTTTTTATCAGTTTTCCTCAGATAACCAATGTTTGTAGCACCTGATTTACCTACTGTTGTTTGTCACCCTACTTGTTAGAGACTCTATAAAACTTCACATGATTGGAAAGAGATGCCTGTGCCTCTTTATCTAATTTTATTCCATTGGATAAGAAATGGAAGTGATAC